>JABJVR010005411.1:0-13575 GCA_025773905.1 Chitala chitala | reverse complement strand
CCCCCCCCCCCCCCCCCCCCCCCCCCCCCCCCCCCCCCCCCCACCCCCCCGCCCCGCCCCCCCAGCCCCCGCCACAGTACGGTCAGGCATGTGCATGGGGGGGCCTATAATGGCCCAAACCACTGCCCCTTCTCCCTCCTTAGCTACATTGCTACTCTTCACCAAATAAATAATTTCAGTAATGACATGATGTTGAGTGCGTTGGCAGTTAGACTGGCACTTGTTAAAATCAGCCCATTCCCCCCGTGTATGATGGAGGAGGGGACGTGTCGGCGTGACTCGTGAGGGATTGCTGGCAGGTGATTCAGTTTTTCACATTGAGAGTGATAGCTCTAATCAGAGATCTTCTGCACACTAAATTCAGTTTTTTTTTTTTCTTCTGCAGTTGGATAGACATCCATTCCAATGTTATAAGAATCCAATGTTATGGTAATTCTGGTAAAGATGAGGCAGAGCAACATGAAGCCTCTGTGTCTTACTCTATAATGGCATGTACTTTTTAAAATCTCTTCAACATTGAATTAAGGATTTTATTATTATTTTCTGGTATACTTGCCATGTCTGTGATGGTGTCCTTTTTTTCTGGGGGAGGGGGGGGGTGACTGCCCTTCTGCATGTCTGTGCACAGGCCTGAGTCAGGTATCTATGTTTTTAATGTTGGACTTAAATCTAAATACTTCATTCATTTGACTTTTTTCATTCAATACTTACAATACGACTAATGTTTAATATTTTTTTCCATCTTTATTGTAGTTACTAATTTAAAAATTCCCCACATTAAGATTGTATCTGACTATGGGGGCACATGAAGAAAAGAAAATCTATACTTTTATTGTTCAATATTTGTTAATTATAAACCAGAATCGCTTCTAAACCCAGAAACCAATGATCAGTCAGGGTCGAATCTCAGTTGACTACTTTATTTAAAGCACTGATTAGTGTGTGAAATGGAATTAAGATGAAATACAACCCATCTTAAAGACTCATAAGGGAGGGGATTTAGAGGGTGATTTAAAATCTACTGGCAGGAGCAGCACGTCAGATAATTAACTAGGATTGTCATTAATTTAAACCTTCCCATCTAGTCACTAATGAGGAGCAGTGAAACAACCATCCTGAATAGTCATTCAAACCTCTCACATTGCAATACCAGCTTATGTTGATATATTTGTTGTGAAACACACCTGTCAACTTAAGCAGTTTTGTGAAATTTATCCCTTATTCCATAAAAGGTATTGGTCGGTCAGCTGACCTTGCTTCTAATATTTGAAGACGTATTTTATCATTGGTGGATTACAGCATTATCAGTAAGCAAGGCAATGAAATTCTTCAAAAAAAAGCCCTTTGCTGGCTTTGTGGGTGAACAGTGGATGAAACAGAGCAAGGTTTTGCCACTGATGAGATTTTAAAGATTTTTCAGGGTACAGGCTTTAGTAATGGAGATCCGGCTATTGCACTCTGAACCACGCAGAAACATCAGAAGGTGCATTTTTATTCACTTAAGTAGGGACAGGATGGCAGTATTTTTGGTGCCTAAAAAGCTATTCATCTTCTTTAAATGCAATACAAAAAAGGGCAAGCATAGAGCTGTGATGGAGCCTCTTCCAATACGTTAGAAAGCTGGAGGGTGTTAAAATAGACATGGGAGTTTGGTTTTGTGTGTGTGTGTGTGTGTGTGTGTGTGTGTGTGTGTGAAGGGGGGGTTTGTAGCATTGGCACCTTTTTTGTGTGGACCACTACAATAATAATACCTATAATTATAATAATAAAAATAATCATCATCATCATCATCATTAATTACCTAAGAAAGCTGCCAGGACCATTCAATGTTAGGGAGGTGAGAAGTTTTCTGACACTCACTGCACTGTTGCGGATTGCAATCATGGCATATAGAGACAGTGCAGGTGTGACTCATGAAGCGGGTACAACATGCAAGGTCGACACAAAGGTCTGAGCTCTGGGGATGGATAAAGGCACACTGATTCACTTCCACATAGACACGAGTATGCAACAATGCTATAGAATACCACGTACACCTGAAAAAAGGTGAATGTGTGAAGTTTAAATAGTCTGTACAGATGTTTCGATACTTATGGTTTTGGGAAGACATGATTAACCCACCTCCAGGTAAATATGTATTATGTAACAGTGAGTCAACAGTAAGGATACATTTCTGTTTCATGACCTGGCCAAAGGATTTACACTTATTATGTAGTGACCTTATTCACTTATTCACTTATGTGACTGTTATTGGCATTACAGTCACATAAACTCACTTTTGTGTTTGCACTGTTTTAATACTAATTCGGTTTACATTTAAATAGCTGAATGTCAAATATTACATTTTACCTCACATAATAATAATAATAATAATAATAATAATAATAATAATTGGACACCAAAGATATTGAACTTATTCACAGAGCAAGAGCATTTATTTACACTAACTACAAAGTCCGAATGCAAAATACAACTATTGCAAATGGTAAAGCAGACAAAGGTTGGGTCCGGAGCACAGACGGCACAGGAATGCAGGGATGACCCAGGAGGCAGAGGGAAGGCAGGGTAACAGGGCAGTGAGCAGCAGCAGCAACAAGAACAGAAGGCACAGTGTTAATGAAGCACTTAGAATTCATTTTAAACATTAACACTGTGCCCTGGGACAGGGATAGGCAGTTGCTTAAATAGCAGGAGGGACATTGGAGTGGCATAATGACGTTGTAATTAGTCGGCTGGACAGAACATAACAACAACAACCACAAGAGCAACAACAATACAACAACAGCAATATTAACACAACTGCTCATTCGTAATGCCCTTGCTCTTTATAAAAACCTTTGGCAATGAGAGGGTCTGACTGGGCATGATGCTCCACTGCAGTGTGCTGTGTGAGAGAACGCAGGCAGCATGTTGCAGCAGGAGGCTCTGCTCAGAGCCTGTATGGGGTGTCTGCCAGCCCCGCCCCCTCCTCTTCCCAGCTGTCAAGGCCTCGTCAAACGGCCCGTTATAATAGGGCTGAGCACGAGGTACACTATCAGCCGTTTATTCTCCTGAGCCTCGGGCTCCATTAAAACTCCTACACAGGCGAAGGTGTCAGCTCTAATTCCTGCTCCCACTTTAAGCACGCTGGTTCAGCGTGACCGGCTTTGGAGTGTTAACATCTATTAAAGTGACAGGCAAGAGCCGCTTACGACAGCATCGCCTGTGCGCTTTAATAATTAACCACAGAGTGACGGAACCACTCCTCATGAACGGCCCTGTCTTTGGAGCAGCGCCGCACCTTGCTGAGGTTTCCTCACTTAATTATGAAGAATGATAATTAAGCACATATATTATCTCATACTTGAACTATTATTTGGCCGTGATAATGTATGCATGGCCTACTTGGGATACAGTATATACGCTTTAATAAACAAACCTCCATTTGTGTACAGTATAATCAGGTGGGTCGAAGTGAGCTTTGAAGATTTTTCAGGCTTTTTCCTATGGCACTGCAAAATGGATCTAAAGGTGCAGTTTTGCTTTTACTGAAAGACTTGAGGTGATTGTAAGTACTAAATTCTTTTACAAGCAAGAAGGACTGCTTCAGCATCTAAGGTGCTTATAAATTCACTCGGTAAATGGACGATCCTTCAAATACGGTGAAAATACAATTTTGATTGGCAAACAAGAAAGAGTTAAATGCATTGACATTAATCTTTCCCTGTTATTGCTTCCTCATTTCAGTTTCACAAAAGGCATTCATTCCAATGACATGTAGACATATTTCACCTGAACTACATACTGTTCATCATTTTGTGTTTCCAGACAGGCATATAAATAAGTGCACAGTAATGAAAGTGCACAGAGTCATTGTTACCAACAAAGACGGACAGATGCAAATCATATGCCAGACAGCTGCTGTAGATTCAGTATAACAGGAGGGAATTGGGGGGATGGGCTATTTAGAGCAAGACAATAAATGTGCCGACAGGCTCTGTGTTTGCAAAAAATAATAAAAGCTAACAATACACTGACAATGGTGTGCAAAATACCTCAAGTCAAGGTGGACATGTGTCCTTTAAATTGATTCTGAAGCATTATTTATTCTAGAACTGACTGAATAACTTAATGTTTGTTCTTTTATATTAGTCTGTAGAAGTCCATTTCTCTTGGGCTTGTAATATAAAAAATAATAAATGATTTATAGCCACTTAAAATGTACCACTTTGTTCTTGGTCATATTTAATAAGCAATGAAAATGTGGGTGTCAAAGCAGCTCCAAATCATTCTTGGTTATTTAGTCATGGTAAAATGCATTGCATTTGATGTACACTATGTGTATACATGAAAGAAGACTGACTTGATACAAGTTTCAAAACAACACAGTTTTCATTTGTTCATCAAACTTCCCAATGCCAGTTTTAAAGGTCATTGATAATCATAGCTTTGTACTAGTGTTGTACTATGAAAATAAAAATGTCTAAGAGATTAATTATTCACAGCTTTTGCAACCAAAACAATGTTATTCTTATCATTTCCTGATTAAAAGAAATGTTTGTGTCCGCTGTCCATATCAAATCTGTATCACACAAAAGTCTGACACAAAAAATATTAAGTGTAAGCAGTTAGTCTCCTGCTAATGAAAGCTGTTTTGGACGGATTTCAATCAATAAAGTTTCAATACTGCTGTGCATACCCTCAAAAACAAATGTGACACTTCCCTTATCGATTTAGCCCCTGTTGGCATAATTAAATCAAGACCAATAATGGGCTGGATGAAGAAACATACAGTATTTCTAATGTATGCTTTTAATCACCCTACAATCTAGAATTATAGCCTTTTACATCTATAGAGTGCCTTAAAGGTTGATAGCAACCATTCAGAAGACAGTTATATGTAACTTTTGTACATGCGCTTGTTTTAACTTCCCAAATGGAAGTCTGTGGTTTCCCTTTGGAATGTTAAAATTTGGTAAACAGTATTTTGTGCTATTGCCTTTTACTGACTTTGTTAGATATTACAAAACAGCAAACTTAAAAACTAAAAAGAAAGAAATCTGTATTTTCAAGGCATTGTTTCATCTTTCAGGATTTCCATTCACCTCAGTAAATTGTGATATGACTTCTAAAGTAGACCTTCACGCACTCGGACACATTAGTGTTGCATTTTGAAAGAAACATATTTAGTAAAAAGGTGGTTTTAGTGTCTAAAGTATTAATGAGTCTTTGTTGACAAGTCTCACTGGTGGAGGTGCCACAATGTGACAGGGAAACTTGCTTTAACTTATTTCATTATTTCATTTGTTTGTGGCATATTTAGATTATTATATGTTTAATTCAAAAGAGAACTCAATTTATTCCAATTCATTTCTAACCAAATATATAAATCTTCCTGGCTGTCTAAACTACTGACACAGATGCCTCTGGATAATTATGAAACATGATTTCTCTTTCCAGGCTTGATTTAATAAAAATTTTATGCACACTTTAACACACTTTATTGTACAAGCCTGTCAAGTGTCATTTGCTGTCATCCCAAAAGGCACGGCATAAATGTAAAACAACTGTGCTCTATTCTTTTAGGCAGATAAAAAGAAAGAAAAACAGAACAAAATGCAAAACTTTACTCCCACGAGTACTATTCGAGTGCCAGTCTGCAGAAGCAGAATGGGCCACCTGTTCACACCTGTCACAGAATGGGACTTAATCTGCAGCTCATCCCGGGCCTAGAGTTTGGTAATATAAACAGAGAATGAAGTTGTAAACAGTTAGAGAATAAAACTGATTCTCTGCAAAGACATCACCAACATTCAGCCGGTAATAAGTCACACCTGTGGGTGTCTGGAAAGGAGTGGCCAAACGAAATAAAAAACAAACAGCTGCAAACAAAAGGGAACATTGATATACAAAATGGGTCTTACCATATTGAGAATTGTTTTTAGCACAACATATCTTTTCAGGTGTAGATATATGGCTGATTAAACATCCAATGAAAACCTTACAGCCCCTTATTAACTGACGTTTTACACAGTACTTGCCTCGAATATATTAAGATTGCTTCACTTTGTCTTCAGTAGTCAGTTAATTAAGTCCTAATACAAAACCTGTAGGGCTGCAGTGGTTTTTTTGTTTTGGAAGCCCTAGCAGTAATGTCAAGTAAAAGTCTGTGTTTGCCCTGATCTGTATCTGGGTTGTTAGAAGAAATGCTTGCAAATACAGACAAGTAGTGCAAGAACAAAAGGTACGTGGAGGTGGATTTAGGCCTGCAGTTTGTTAGGTGAGAGGAAGTGTCACCACCAGCTGAGTCGTTCTTCTATCCTCCCACTGATTGGGAAATGAAACAACCATTTGGATACAACCAGCTCTCAGATGGCATTCCAGATTGCTCACTGCCAAGGAAGTGAAACAATAAAAGTCAACGAGCACTACTAGCTCAGATAGCGAAATGGCTTGGCCCCACTCTCAGGTGACTCCCGCCTCTGCAGAGCTAAGTGCAGAAGGGCCTGGCATATGGCGGATGGCAGAAGGCAGATCAAATTTAACTGCCAGCCTGAGCTCAAAGAGAAACATACTAAAAGGTTGACCATGTGGGAAACCTGAAATGTTACCGAAAAGACATTTGCCAAAAGTATATAAAAAAACTGAATTGTATTATTGAGTTGAGTATAATAATAATAATAATAATAATAACAAGTATTATTATTATTATGTTGTTGTTGTTGTAGCTATGCCTTTGGAATTCCAACAGAAGGAATTTACCTATGTACCAGATCTGATGGCAGGCTATTCCACCCCTCTTGCCTCGCGCTTATCAGGGACATGCTTTTCGCTGATGACACAGCAGTCGCCACTCACACTAGGCAGGAACTCCAGGCCCTGATGAACTGCTTCTTGCTCACTTGCAAGGACTTCGGGCTGACCATCAGATTGAAGAAAACAAATGTCCTGGTGTAAGACACAGTGACACCACCATCCATCACCATCGATGACTGTTGATGTTGTCCACGAGTTCACTTACCTGGGCTCCGCTATTACTGACATCCTCCCACTGGACACAGAACTTGACAAGAGGATTGGGAAGGCAGCGTCTTCTCTCGCTTGACTCACAACCTGAGTGTGGACAAACTCCAGGCTGGCAGTCGCAACAAAGATGGCAGTGTACCACGTTTGTGTTATTAGCACACTGCTGTACGGCAGAGAGACATGGACAACATGTGCCAGTCAGGAGAGAAGTCTCAACACGTTCCACCTGAGATGTCTACGCCCCCCAAGCTGCGCTTCAAGGATGTTGTTAAGAGAGACATAAAAGCCCTTGAAATTGACCCTGAGACCTGGGAGGATGTAGCAGATGACCGCTCAACGGGGAGGAGCATCCTGACATAACACCTTGGGACAGGAGAAGAAAAGCTAATGCGCATAATGGCAGTCAAGTGGGCACGCAGGAAGGAGCACTGCAACATGGACAGGCCAGTGACCCCTCACAGGTGTGAACTCTGTGGTAAAATCTATCTTTCCCAAATTGGGCTCTTCAGCCACAAATGACACTGTTCCAGTGAAACAGACAACCTGAACTAGCACTAGGATACATCACCCATAGTCAGCACTGACTGACGGAGGTCTTAGATTACTGAATATTATACAAAATTGCCACAGTTCAGTTGGCCACATATAAAGTATAAGCTGAGGTTGACTAAGAACCTGCAGGAGTGTGAATGTGTTCAAGCATTTTGTCACCTAGTGCTACTGCACATCAACTGTGCTGTCTTAATATTCTACATCAACACACATACTTGTGGAAGTGAGCTTTAAAAATAGAGGTAAATAACAGACCACCTATGAAACTGTACTATTTCTGTGTTTCATGTCTCACAGTGGTAGAGATCTGTATTACCTTCATAAAGACAAGAAAGGCAAACAACATGTTTTGTGACATTCATTCACACAGACTCTTGTCCTACTGAACAGAAGGCTTCTGCTGTCCGTAGTCCAGGTCACCTCCAGCTGTCAAGGTCAGATCCAAATCTCCTCTACTGCACATTTAAGGAGGAAGGTCTTCAAACTTGAAAAGTAGATAAAACGGTCACTCCCCACCACCTCAAACTGCTGCACAAACACAAGCACAATCACAAAGTGTGACCACTTTATGTACACTATAAATACAATTCTGAATTACTTTGTTTTCTTTCTTTGTTCAATGTTTTGAATAAAAGCCATAGTGGCTCCCCTTTGTATAATTACTTCATTGGAAATTAAGTGTGCCAATAAAACCAAGGCCTCATATCTAATAAGTGTAATGTCTCTAATTAAAATCCCATATCTGTAGCAGTGTAGCTGTCAAGGCCAACTCACTCTATTTCTGAATCACACCAGGTCCTTAGTTAACTGCACACGTTGCCCTGACCTTTCCCAACTTAAATTATAAGCTTTAATTGCAAGTGACATTTAGCAAGTACATTGTCAATTCCAGCTCAGATCCACCGTGTGAAACATAATTATGTTCACAGAGTGACCTTGAAGATCTCCTACAAATATGAAATACTGAAACCACAAACTGGCCTTATTTCCCCAAAGGCAAATGAAGGACATTGTTAAACGCTTATGACCAAGCAGTTGAATTGCTTCTGTACTCAGACCTTTGCCTGTGGTGCCATATAATTTCCTTGGTCAATAATGAGGTTTTACAGCTTTGTTGAGAACATTAACCCTTTTGAAACTTTAATATGGCAAAACAAAATAACTAAGTAGATGAATAGCAAAATATCAACAGTACGAATGGTTATGTTGATATTGTTCTCACTAATTTCAACAAAATATAACTACGTCAGGGGCATAAATTGTAATAAATTTAATTTTATGTATAACTCAACTTTCCTCTTTTCTCCTTCAAGCTTTTTCCAAACTTATAAATGGTATAATCAAAATGAATTTTGTAATTTATGTGTCTGTATATCTATCTATTTGCTGTATTGCCTTATCAAATTCAGGGTCATGGAAAGCCTGGAGTCTATCTAAGGAAGCACAGGGAGCAGGGCAGGGAACAACCTGGGTACAGTACCAACCCACCACAGGGCACACACACACACACACACACAAGCACACACTATGGGCAATTTGCAAATGCCGATCAACCTGCATGATTTTGGACTGTGGGGGAAAACAGAGAACCCTGAGAAAACCCACCAAGCAAAGGGGACACATGCAAACTCCACGCACACAGATCCAAGGTGGGAATCAAGCTTTGGGCCTAGAGGCGTGAGGTGATGGCACAAACCAGCCACGCCACCGTGCCACCCCATGTGTCTGTACATTTTGTTATTATTCTGGCATATGCTAACACTCTATATTTCCCAGTTTGGTGCAAAACATTTTCATTCATGTATTTAAGAATACACTGTTTTGTATCAGTTTGCCTTCTTCCTCATCCAGTTTCTAGTTCCTGTTTTAGTGACTGTCCCACTCTGACATTTTTGGAAAAACTAACCTGTTTTACAGAATTTCACATCACATCACTTGTTCTTGTATTTTTAGAAAACAATTACAATAACTCTGTGATTGAATTTTCTTTTTGTGTTTCATTTTCTGTTCTTATAAGTTAAAATATTTAGGGTTAACCCTTCAAAGTAATGTGGAGGGTAGTAGAGAAATGAAGAAGAGAGTACAGGCAGGATGGAGTGGGTGGAGAAGAGTGTCAGGTGTGATCTACAATAGAACGGTAGCTGCAAGAGTGAAAGGGAAGGTTTACAGGATGGTAGTGAGACCAGCTATGTTGTTTGGGCTGGAGAGAGTGGCACTGACAAAGGGACAGGAGGCAGAGTTGAAGATGCTGAGATTTTCTTTGGGAGTGATGAGATTGGACAGGATTAACAACTAGCATATTAGGGGGGCAGCACAGGTAGGACGGTTCGGAGACAAAGTGAGAGAGGAGAAACTTAGATGGTTTGGACACATGCAGAGGAGGGATACAAAGTATATAGGGAAAAGAATGCTGAGGATGGAGCTGTCAGACAGGAGGAGAAGAAGAAAGCCAAAGAAGAGGTTCATGGATATAGTGAGGGAGGACATGAAAGAGGTTGGGGTGACAAGGAAGCTGCAAAGAACAGGTTAGTATGGAAAAGGATGACCTGCTGTGGTGATCCCTAGAGGGAGCAGCTGAAAGAAGAAGAAGATTCTGTTCTTATACTTACACTGTTTAGTATGTTCTGGGTATTTTATATTCAAAGTCAATCTGATGTCCACATTTATTACACTTATTAAATATTTTATGTACTTTTAATATTTATTATGTTTAATTTGGCATTTTATGTCCTTACTGTGCTCTACACATTTATTTCAAGTTTTCTTGGCTATAGTATGCTGATTAATGTCGATTGACAATCAAAAATGTTACTTCTGCACAAAGTCACCATAAGAAGTAAACTGAAAACTGATTTGATTGACAAAATGCTTATTATTACCAAGAAAAGGCTTGTGCACACAAGATTAATCTGAGAATACGAAGTATTAACAGGAAGGCTGTTGCTACAGCAACAGCATTTAAAGTCTTTAAACTCCAAAGATCACCATTATTTGCAGAAGTAATCAATTTGCTAATAGCTAAGACAGCTGGTTTGTTTAAAATTTTTAAAAATGACTAAGAAAAAAGGAGATGAAACTGATAAAACATTTTCAAACAATTTAATGAATTGTTTCTATTCTTTGAAAGGATGGTAAAATGCTTTATACCACAAAGCTGTTTGTTTGTGTAGGAGCACGTTTACTGAACCAACACACAGCTAAACAACAGAACGAACTACTGAGATCAATAGTGTCCTTTGATGGTATCAGCTCAAGTTCCTGGCCTCTGTGTCAAAGCGCTCTCTCCCTACATTCTTCCCTCTGTTTCAACACCCTTTTTTATAACAACTCATCCCAGTGCTACTTAGCTTGATGCAGGGGGCAACCTTAAATTACTAACATCATTACATGGCTACAGTGAAAGTAACAAAAAGGGCTTATTTTTCAATTCTGTTGTCTGGGAAGATCACATTAAAAGCCGTTTTCTTTTGAAGTCTTTCAATGCAGTTCATTGGGAAAACTACCTTTTGTCTGAAAACATTGTGTTAACAAAGTATTGGTATGTGAAACTAACAGCAGCAGCAGTAATAGAGACATATTTTTCATAATAAAACTACATGATGAATACATGCAAATAAATAAGTGTTGGTAGGAAAATCACAATGAAAATAATGACCCATATTGTTAAAATAAGATATAAACTAAGATAAAAGATTTTACGAAGATGTAGTGCAATTCAATGTCCACATTTAGATGCTGAATTCTAAAGGTTGTATTTTCAGGAGAAAAAGATCATGTAATCAGTTTAATTATGTGCATGTCAAAGAAAAAAATATATAGTTGCTGTAATGAGTTTTAAGTGAATCTTAGTACACAAAGACTTAACCTGTATAGAGGTAACCTTTTATTCTGATATGAAAGAGCGATAACTTACATGAAGTACAGACACAACATGCACCAGACAGAATTAATGCTAATTAAAAAATTCACAATACACTCAATGATCAATAAAGTGTATAACAACAAAAATCATAAATGAGCACAGATAAGTGTTTGTTCCCAAGTAAACAAAATACAAGGGCAATCAATTAATGTGGAAACTATCCCATTGGTTTAACATTTCTAGTCACAGTTAATGAAGCCGGTTTTTGAAATCTTTTTGGTTATTCTGCTGTTTTCATTGATGTTTTCCATTTCCTCGTTTGGGAGGAAGACTGGCTTGTCCTATGCAACAACTTGTTGAGGTTCCCTTAAAATAAGATGTCAGCATTGTTATTTTAACCATTCAAACTGTATTTTACACTTTATTTTCACAAAATGTTATTAATTATTTTTGCATATTTTACTCTGAAAACATTTTTTTGCCTTTTTATTAACGTGTGTTTGTGCATGCATACATGTGCATTCATGTCTGCTTACGAGTACATCCCGTGATTTTTGCTTTCAGTTTGTTTTGAGATCAGCAACTCTTGTACAAAATGTTATATTTATAGCCGAGTGCGTCTCTGTACAGTGATTTTAATCACTTGGCCTTGAGGTCATAATGTGTAACAGAAGTATCTTATGCACTTATTCCTATAAATACTGTAGTGTCCAACAGCATACCTCTACAAACTGCACTAGATTTTAATGAGGAAACTATTGTAACATACTATACCCCAAAAGTGTCACATTATAATTAGGGTCATATTTCCTATACTGTACATAAACTTTAATTAACTAGTCAAATGAGAAGATAGCTTTAACTCTTATAGTGAGTGATATCCAATTATAATTCTGATGGCAGTTAATTAACAAATGGCTTATTGTTTAAATCCTGAAGTATGCAGGCCTTCGTTCTTGATAGGAATGGTCACTTGTTTTACTCCCAAATGGAAAAAGACGTGGTGACAGTACATGTTTGTTTATGTTGACTGAAAGAAATTGCTAAATTTCACAGGCGACAAAGAAAGAACGACTTGAGAGGAACCTGGCCAAAAGCAGGTGGTGCAAAAGTCATGTTTGAATAAATACATAAAAAAACTACTTTTTACCACCAGTGTAATCCAGACTTTTTTTAAATACTAAAATTTGCATCCACACATATTTTTAAGTGATTTGTGTCTGTGTTAATATTTAACATAGTTCCCAATATTAAAATAATTCAGTAACTCTAGCAGTGTTTTCAGTGACCCTGCTTTTTCCTCTAAATGCAAACAAATTAGAAATTATAAGTAGAACTACACAAATTCCTCCAATTTAAAGGGATGCAAGCTCATTTCAATCAAAGCCTGTTGACAGTACTGAGAAGCACGGTCAGCCACCTGATGAATGTGGGTGATGTCTAATCCCTTTGCCTCCACTTAGACAATATATAATGAGAAATTGTGCTTTCTTTAACATGAACATTTTAGTCTACCTGCACAGAGCTAGTGTTAACTATCATGATATGAATGCAGAAGTGGCAGAACTGTTTTTGAGTAGGTGTTGTTATGTGGTGTATGTGGATATACTTTTAAAAACAACACATGTAATGAGACTTTTTTTTTTCGCTTATGTTTTGTCAGTGAAAAATGAAGGCGTAGAGTTGGATTATAAATTTCTTAATGTGTTTTCTATTTCTCACTTTCTCCAACAAGCTGTGAAATACATTATTCATACCATAAAGTAAGCAACATTCTTCCCTTAGTAAACTCTGCCCTCCCTTTCCCTTTTTCTTAAATATTTAATTTTAGCAAAAAGTTGGACTCAGCAGTGAATTAATCTCTGTCATTGCCCTAACAGGCATTTCACCACTTCTTGGCCTCAGTTGTAAAGCAGTTTCACCATACAGTGGAGCAATGAGCAAAATGTCATCACATTAGTCATATTTGGTAAAAGTATATGAAACAATTTTTCATTCAACATAGCATCCATCACTGATGGAATGAGTATAGGCCAGGTGGAATGTCTGAAAACATTACTTGCCTTTTATATAGCTCACCATTTTCATAAATCAATAGGGTGTAACTCTGTTAAAGCTTACATTCTATTACGTTTTTATTACACTTTTGCTATATA
>JABJVR010005410.1:0-13575 GCA_025773905.1 Chitala chitala | reverse complement strand
GGGGCGCCAACCCCCCACTGGGTGCTCGCTCTCTCGCTTGCACTCTCTCTCACACACACACACACACACACACACACACACACACACACACACACTCTTGAAGGGAACAGTTGTTGTTATGGAAATAAGTGAAAAAGCTGCCGTTAATCCATACATGCTTCAGAAATCGATACACTGTAGCTTGGCAGCTAAAGGCGTGGTTTGCTGAAGCAGGCAGAGGCAGGGCTCAGATCTGGAGCCGAGCGGCAGCGTAAAGGCTGAGAGGGGCAATAAGCAAAGTCATGCTGAACAAGCACTTGCACACGAAAGCGCAAGATGCTGAATCATGACGTAGTGCACCAGACATGCTGAAGCCCTGACTGCAGTGAAGGTGGTTAGACTGTGTAGTTCTACACACCATGAGATGCATGTCCATGTTTGTTGTCTTTCTTGTGAAATTTTAAATATCCAGCCCTGCATACGTCTGCATTGAAGTCCGAACATAAGAAAGTGAAAGACTACCTGATGCCTTTCATTTCCAGTTGTGTGCACGCTTAACAAAACCACCCTGGGGAGTTTGACGGACAGCACTGGCGCCTCCTGCAGGAAGCCATGCTGAACACTGTCCTGAACATCTCACAGCAGGTCAGTGAAGAACGATGCAGGCAGCTGCAACGCTTTTCTTTAATACTAAACACTCATTACTTCTCCACAAACACCTTTTGGAGTTATTTCTCCAAAGGTTCTTTTACTGAGCTGTACGTTGCTTTTCTCATACAGAGTTTCCTCTGTGTTCCAATGAAGGGCCTCACCTGAAGAGAAAAGAATACCGTGCATCAGTGTCCATCTAAGGAGCTTCCATTTCTAGTGTGCTGCTTTGGAGTTATGCATGTCAGTCACGGCTCTCCACAGAACTGTCCTGTTGCATTTGCAAAGCTTTCAGCAGTTGCCGTCAACATTAAATATTTGCCTGCTACAAGTCAATGTCATGCTTGCGTATAACATAACACATAGTTTTGGTCTCTGTCAAGCACACTGTCCTCTTTCTGACTATTAAAGCAAATTCAGTGCCGAGTTTGTTTTGTAGCATTTGCCTAAACATGTAGTTTACCTCTTGTACTTTTGACTGCAACTGAAAACTAAATGGAACGTGACGAATCTATGTGGAGTGATTTGATGGGTTTAATTACAAACCACGACTGTGTCACTGACCTCTAACCTGTTAGTCCAAAAAAGCAAGATGGCACTGAACACAATACTCTGTCATCTGTGTTAATGACTATAGTTTTTGTAATTAAATTTGTAAATTAAAAATAAATATCTTTTTTTCGGCATGTCATGTATTTTGCCAGTTTATTTCAGTGTTTTTATTCAAACGTGGCATACAGATAACAGCGTAGATCCAACTGTGTAATCTTTTTGTTGGTTCATAAAGCTAAAATGAACTTTATTACAAGTCACTTGTATGTAGGGGGGCCTGGTGGCTCAATAGGTAGAACATCAGGCTGGGATGCGGAAGCCTCCTAGCTCGAATCCCAGCCCAACCCCCCGGTGCCTCCCTGAGCAAGACGCCCTGCACTAGCTCATTGTAATAGATACAAAATGTTGTAAGTTGCTCTGGATAAAAGCATTCTGACTAATTTAATTAATATTTAGATATTTGTCATTCCACACAGTCGGAAACATGGAGCTTATTTTTATCTGATGTATAGCCAAATGGATCCACAGACCTAACCTGCCACCCTGTTTATACCATATAATAACCCTTACATGGCAAACAGAGCCTGTCTGTCCATGAGAAGAATCACGATGCATTCCAACAACGGTGGCATTAGCTTCAACAGCAATACGGACAGTTACCTTCTGTAAATGCCTCATTATAATGTAAATACACTAATATGAGGTATCAGATTAACCAGTGGTTCTGTTCGTCGTTTTTATTGATCTACAGTAGTCACCATTATATTACAAAATGTTGTAAAATTCACATATTTTGCCTAATAGAAGTCCATTACAAATCATGCTTTAATCTAACGATTTACTAGGTCTCACACAGCAGATGAGTCATTTCAAATGATCTAGAAATTATTTTTTAAACAATGAAAAGGCAAACATATATATAGTGTTCAACTCTGAAATACATTCAACATGTACCCATCTACCAATTTTTTAATATTCAGATTCTAGTAGCACTATGGCAGTTGTGTAGCAGACACCTACGCAAAGCAGTTATACCCTTTAGTATTGTTTTACTGTTGCCTTGGTGTACTACACCTCCTGTTGTCCTGGAAGCAGAAACTTGTATATTTCTACCTACATTTCTACGTAGCTTTAATGTACTAATACAGCAAGCATTCAGATGCTTAAATGTACACCAGAAATGTTACTATTACTTACACTGGTTCTCAGCATACATGTGGTTATGTTTGCAAACAAATCTTTTATAATGGTGGATTCATGATCACAAAACACTGTAATCAGTGTAAACCACTGATTAGAACAGTACTAGAAATTTATTTCCAGTTTGACAAGCCCACTAATGCAATATTTTAGGAAATACGCATTTCATTTGGTTGTTCTGTCATTCTTGGACTTACTTGCATATATATTTATTCCTAATACCGTCTCAGGAATAATGTCTGAGGAAAACGTTAACTGAGGTCATGATTAAACTTCTAAAGCTTCCGGTCTTCTCTTCATCGCCTAATCATCAGCTACAGTAATCAGATGTAATTTTCTGTGACACGTCACACTTTTAACATAAGGTTCCTCTCTAAAAGCGGTGAAAAGCTCAACACGGTAAAGCAGTTCTAAACAAGGATCCGTATGAGTCACGGTAACGAGGTTGTGTCAAACTCTCAGCCGTCCGCCTTGGTGTCAGCACGGCAGGTAACGCTCTCGTACACATGCAGCGAAGAGCCGCTAGGGAAAGGCGTTCGCGCAGCTTCCTCGAGCCTGTCTACAGAGGGGGGGAGGGGGGGCCCTCTGTCGGCAGCAGGACGAAGGAGCGAGAGTGTTTCACTGACCAGCAGCCGACAGGTGGACAGACGGACGGACGGACGGACGGATGGAGAGAGGACAGAGGTAGGGTGAGGAACGGGGAGAGAGGTTAAAGAACAGCAAATTTTAAAAGTATGTCACTCTCAGTATCTCCCAATATTTATCTGCAAAACGTAGCTAAATGTTACCGCACCGAGGCCAAGCTCATCTGTCGGCCCTCGTTATTAAGTGCGTGGGTGGCCGTCGCCACCTCACCCGTCGTACTCACTCAGTCCCACTCGGTTTTTGGATGACTTCCTGTGCACACGGCAGCTCTTAATGCGCCGCGCCTTGGCCTTGTGGATGTACACGGCGTTCTTCATGATGGCGGGCAACTTGGCCTCAATCTCCGCTGCACAGATGCACTCCTCAAAGAACTCTGGGAAACGACAATCACGAGCCAGCTCACACTTCAAGGAAATCAACAAATCCACGAGCCTTAATAAAAATAAGCTCAAAGTAGCTGTCAAGGAAGCCCCCCCCTTGTTATCTTATTCATAACAGCAAACATAACTGTAGGTTCAGCAAAATCACCCGATTTCTCATTGACCACTTACTCCTAAGCTGGCTGACGTCGCCCTTCATCTTCTCCTCCCTCTCCTGGGAGCGGTTGTGGGTGTTCAGGCCCTGTTCAAGGCTCTGCAGGGCAGCCTCCACCTCCGTTAACCGGCACTCCAGCGCCAGCCTTGACTGGATCTCGGCCTGGAGACATAAAACGAGGAGAAGGCAATGAAAGGAAGAGGAGGAAAGTAAAGGGAGGAGACGAGGCAGCGCACGAGCGTGAGACGAGAAGCACTTGGAGTGGTGGAGATAATCAGGCCTCTTGTGACAGGCGGACAAACTGAACACTTACCTTAAGCTCCGCCTCTGTGTGCTGCTTGTCAGCGCTTAGCTCCGTCAGGGAGACCTGCAGCACGCGAGCCTGGGTGCGGTAGAACTCCCGCTCCTCGTGGAGCACCTCAGAGTGTCGCTCGTTCTCCTTCAGCCTGCGGGGGGACGATGACAGAGGTGGCAGCGAGAGCGAGACAGACGGACGCCCACACCTCCAGGTCAGTTCCATCACTCGGTCATTCCCCATCAAGGCCACAGCTCATCACAGCCCATCACATAATCAATAAGCATTTCCACTTTACAGACCTAACCTCTACCTCAGGGCACATCACTCCAGCAAACTCACATTAACACAGTGTAAATGCTGTGTAAACACAGTGTATGTACAGTATAAATACTGTAAGCACTGCATGTACAGTGTAAATACAATGTAAACACAGTGCATGTACAGTGTAACTGCAGTGTAAATACAGTGTAAACAGCGTATATAGTGTAAATGCACTTTATATGCAGTCTAAACACAGCCTACTTTAACTAAATTTAGGTGGTACCACTAACGCAGTACATTTCACCAATGCACAGCAGGGGAAATTAATACACCGGTAATTAAACGGCACACTAATCACTCATACCCTGCGATAAATTGGTTTGGGACTTTTCCATCTGACCATAAAGCCTAAAATGAAAACAAAATACAAAATATATGCACATATTGCCTTTCAAAAATCACTGTATCACTTTGTAAAACATAAATGCGAACATTTTATGTATGTTTTTATTTCACCTTCATTAGACAGTTTAATATTCATAGAAGTTTAATATTTCATAAAATCCTAAATTTATGTAGTATACAATAACAAAAACATATTTATATCACTATTTTCTGTGCTCAGTTTATCTTTTTAGAAACATTTTAAAAAGCAATTTATCATTACTTGAAGAGAGATGAGAAGAAGCTTAAGTTTTTCCTATTACGTGAAACAGTAATTTCATAAATGTGTTTTAAATCTGTCTAACCAACAGCATAGTAGAAATTGTACCTTAACTCCTGTGCAGCGCATCCTAATGATGAACCAATGAGTGATGATTCACACAGATCCTGACCTCCTGATCTCACCTCCCCTCAGCCTCCTCCTTCTCTGCCTGCAGCCTCTTCATCTGCTCCTCAATGTGCTGCAGGCTGTCCTGCAGACAGCCAGCGCCCCGCAAGGCCAGTGGGGAGGTCCACGCTTCATCCTGCTGCTCCAGCCCCTCCGGCTCCTCCCTCTGCAGTAACGCCAGCGTGTGCCGCTTCTCTTGGGACAGCTCCTGCGTTCACACACACGGAGGCCTCGCTCAGCGGTCGCCCCCGCAGACGTGACGGTCCAAAACCCAGCTGCGTTCCCGCTCCATACCTCCAAGGAGTTCTGAAGCCCGGCGGTCAGGCTGTGGAGGCGCTTCTTCTCGGTCTCCACGCTCCTCAGAGCCTGAGCTGTTCCATCAAGCTCCCTGACGATAAATATGACAACACGTTCGCAGGACAAAGACGCCACACTGCAAGGCTGGAAGAACTGCACCTCTTCGTGTGCGCTTGTTCACATGTCTGCCATAGACACTATCTCCACATTAATGCATGCTAACAGTTCCTTAAATAAAGCAATTCTTTTTGATCGTATGGTTATAGGATGTGTTTTCATACATGTGTACCCAGCAGATCTCTGAGAACATGTAGCAGATATGCTCTCATTAGCCTGTCAACAAAAAAAACACGAGCAGAATCCATTCTGGCAAATTAATCTTACACTTTGACCTGTTCCTGTTCTGTCTGCAGTTCCATCAGCACCTCCTCAAACCTCCTCTTCTCCTCCTCCAGTATTTGGTTCAGGCGTTCCAGCTCCTGCATTATATAAGCCATGCAAATTGAAACTGAGAATTTGCACATGGACTACAAGGAGTGAGATAAGTATCAGCCCAAACAGACGCTCCACCAGCACACACTGTGACCTCATAACAAGACTTACACGGAGGGAAATCAACAAAAAAAAAAAATCTATTCATTGTGGTGAATGGAAAACCAAAGGCTCAGTGAATGTTGGCCACAGTGCCTCGAGCTGTTAAATGCATTAGCACACAGTTGTGTTGCTGTGACTGACCTCTTTTTGTTCTCTCTGGAGGCAGAGTTCCTCAGTCTCCACCATCAGCTTGTCTGCATTCACAGAACAACAGCGTAAGTCTGACAACATTAGTCACCCTATGCATGTCTTGATGCGGGGATGGGGTCTGGCAAGCATCAGCCACAGGCACGTGTGGTGGATGAAGACAGGTGTTCAGTAAACAGATTATTTCCTGGCTGGGGCTGTGTGGCGTAACTCCAGTGCTACCTCATTTCCTCACCCAGGTACAGCTGCTTCTCTTTGGCCAGCTGCAGGCCCTGGGCCTCCAGGCTCTCGATCATGGCCTCACCCAGCTGCGAGTTCTTCCACGTGCTGTGAAGTTGAAGACGTCAAAACAGGCCAAAGCCGGAGTGAGTGACTGCACAGAAAGGCCAGCGTACGAGCTACAGTTAACTTCACTGCCAGGCAAGGGCGTTTGTTCCACTATCAACGTTTGGAGGGCTCAAATCAGCCCCCAATCCCCCATGCCCATAAACACACACAAGAAACAATTCAGTACTCCCACAATATCAGAAGAGACACGCCCATACCATCCATACAACAATCAACGCCCTTGCTGAGTCACGCCCCCACGCCTCGCCCCTGGGACTTACACTTTGCCAGACTCTTGCAGCTGCTCCATCCACTGACTTTGCTCCAGCTTTGACTCAGCTGCCAGGACAATGTTCCCCTGTGAGCAGGAAGAGAAAAGCCAACACCCCGCGGGTCAACGTTGCGCCAGTCCATAATGCAGTTACTACTGCCACTATTACGCAGAACCTACGCTAAAGTCTTCATGGGCGATGGTCATAGCAAAGGGCATTCCTTGCTCTTCCCTGGGGGTTACGACGCACCCTCCCAAAGGAATCACTCCCTGAAACATAGAGATGAACGAGAGGAGGATCCCGGCTGTAGCACATCATAGGCAGGCCCTGTTTTAAGCACAGTATAGACCGAGACAGGCAATGATGCACCGTCTTGCAGAGCTGCAGCCTCTTTAAAGAGGATGATTGTGGCTTCTCAGATAACCTCATTTCAACTGCACTATACTATTAGCTACCTATGGTAAGAGGATATTTAATTTTTCCAAAGCTTACATTGTGAGCTAAATATTCACCACTAAACATCCCTACTAGACTGAATTTCTGTAAAAAAAAAAAAAAATCTGTTACCTAAGAGACTGGCAGCACTGAACACCACTGTTCAGTGATTTAAGATCTGTTCAGTGTTTTAATTTCTCATTAATATTTTATCCCTTCCCCTTTTTAGTTACTCATTTCTGTCTAAATATTCCTCCCACTCCAATAGGTAAAATAAGGAAACTTACTTTAGGGTGGATGTTAAAGAACCGGTTTGACTCAAAGCTTTTCTTCTCATTCTCTGCGTAGTACAGCAGGAAGCTGTCTTTGATAATAAAGAACCTACAACGGCAACAGTGTTAAAGAGAAAGGCAATGGGAATTCATATCTGCAAACCTTTAACACAGTACAGTAATTAATTTCGTTTTAATGCATGGAAAAACAATGCAAACTACTGAATTGTGGCTACATTCTCAACACCTTTCTCACCAAAACTGTTAAGTTATTCAAAACATGAATTAAGACTGAAAAGTTGTACAAATATTTCAAAGCCTCTGGTAAAATGTGTACCCACTTTTTGTTGCTTTCATCTGAACGTGTAGCTAAATAGTTCACTGGATTTTATTACAGGAGATCCACTTTAAATGACAATTTAAGAACAATTTCACTGCAAGACTACGAATCCTACGTTGATTAACTGTTAAAAACACACTATGCAAAGCACAACACAAAAGGGCAGCAAGGCTCACGGTCATGTTACCATCTTCCTTTCCGTTCTCTAATGCTCTTAATCGCATTGCTTTTCGGGGTATCAGCAGCCATACCTCCGAGACCACTTAGCAGAAGAGCGTCCAAAGGGCCTCTTCCACAGTATGCCGTGTAGCTGCACTTTGGTACTTATGTCCAGCACGTCCAAATCTGCCTGTTCCATCGCAATCTTGGGCAAAATGGCACAAGCTCGCACTACGAACTACCAAACGTAAGAGCAATTCGGCAGATGTTAATATAAAAGGTCTTCAAAACAGCATCAGCAGCATCCGATGACACAGTGAGGCAGAGCAGCGCAGCTGCCAATAACACCATCAACTGGAGCAGACTGAGCAAAAATAAAACGCGCAAGCGAGGGCGGTAGGGCAGGAGAGAGAGCAAATACGAAAGTGCCGGTCAATACCCAGACTGTACTCCCTCCCAGACAGACACACATCACAAGTTCTTCAGGTGACATTTTAATAGCTGAAGGTCGTTTCAGCAAATGACAAAAATATAACGTTAGTTGTATTTAGTGCACATATCTAAAAGAAAATTCAAAAAGTAAAACAGCATCACATACCCAATAGCATGACAACACCACAGTAAAAGAGGAAAATGCTGTTCAGACGTATGTACCTACTTTTGGGTCACCCAAGTCTTTGCAAATTTTAAATTTTTCTGTGCTACAGCTTGTAGATGAAAACTATGTAACGCATCTGCATAGGTTTGTTGTATCATAAACAAATCAGTATATTACTATTAGATGCAAATATACACTGTCTAAACCCGTAATAATTAATCAAACTTTCTAGCTAGCTTAGTATGTATGCAAAGGTGACGCTTAATTTTACAAGCATCAGCTTGCCATGAGAAATAAAATATTTTCATACATTAAAAAACATAACATTTTCACACACACACATAGAAAGAGAGAGAGAGAGAAAGAGAAAGAGAGAGAGCGAGTCTGAAACACGACTTTTTTCTCTTTCTTCTCTTTGCAATGAAAAGCCATCAGACCATCAGAGTGGGATGCAGAAGTCTTCCAGTTAAAATCCCAGAGCAGCCACCAGGTGTATCTTGAGCAAAACTCAGAGCTGACTCCTAAGGGGATGGGTTAAAAGCAGAGACCAAATTTAATTGTAATATATATATATGACAATAGAGCTGCTTCTTCTAATGTTTTATTCAGATCTCTTCATTAGGAAAGAGAAGTATTTTAGGTTATTGAGGTTGTGTTTATAATAATGATTTACATGGAGTGTACAAAGTCAAAAAAACACAGGTGCATTTGAAACAACACCAATAGCTGCTTTACAGGTGGATATGGGAGAAATGCCTCTAGAAATGAGAAGGGTACAACTTACTGGGTATTAACAAGATATTTCAAAATCTTGCTGGGAGAAGAAGAGGGGGGAAATAATAGGCTTCACTAGAAAAGAAAAACAGAGATAAAGAGGTTAATCCTATAACTCACCCACTGTGCAGATTTATAATGATGGTTAATACAGCTGCATTCCAATATACGTAGGTGCATTAAAGAATTCAGGTAATAAAGTTGGGGTGGCATTTGCAACTCCGGAGTTTCATCTTACAGTAGGGAAATGGCTTGTTGAAGGTTTGCCAATCTACACAAGGAAATGCTTTCAGTACTGTTAACATTACATTGGAATGAACATGTCAGATCATTGAAGACAATTGCTTGTTGAGATATAAGTTCATCACTATCCAGTCCACATTTTTCTTATTTTGACAGTAGACCACATATTCAATTCAATTTATTTTTATATAGCGCCTTTCGCAAAATGTGCCTCAAAGCGCTTTACACAGGAAATTGCAGATATTGAAGAATTAATGCAAATGAATGTATTGTAGTAGGAATTCAACAAATTTTATATAGACTCCAAATGATGGGATTAACTGTTATGTTTTTATCAGTACTTGCCCATATTGGTATTAAAAGTAATAAAATGGCAGATAAGGTTACAAAGGAAGCCATAAGAAATTAGAACACTGAGTTGGTAATTAATTTTAAAAGGGCAGAAATGAAGAGCATTATTAACCAGAGGCTCAAGGACAAATGTTATAAACATTGGAAGGAAGAGAGAAACAGATGGTGATTATATAGAGTTCAAAGGTAGGAGAAATGAGAATTACTAGAAGAAACAGGGGAGGCAATAATATCAGGGCATCGATTTTTACATATCGAACTTAACAAAACATTATTAAAAATAGCTAAGCACAGCACAGGAAAATGTGAATATTGTTGGTAAGTATTAAAACATTAGGTTACATGTTGACAGAATTCACACTCCTTACCAGTTGGTGGCAGTAATGCACCAATTTGTGCACGTTATTTTATGTTTGGTTTAGTTGAATAATAATAGGCTACTACTATTGCTACTAACAATTAATAATGTTAGATGTGTGAATTGTATGTTTTCAAAAAGGGTTTTTCTTCTACTGTGTCTGACTGTAATACTTTCAAAGGTTGTGTGCTGGGTTGTGATTTTCTATTCTTTGTGGAGGACAGCACCTGTCAATCTACACTGCTGCTTTCCCTGGATCTAATTAGCCAAATGCAGTCTTTTGTTAAGAACTATGAGTCATGAATCTTTGTTTTCCTATTAACTTTTAGTGCCAGTATGATCAATCCATAAAATTTCAATCAAATAAAAAATTTTCTGGGACTGAGAAGTATTGTATTTATTTGCCTGATTATTTCACATCTGGATGGTGTTGCAGTGATTGTGCGCACACTAGTAAATAAGGGTGAAGGTGTTTATTTAGTGACCTTGTGTGGTTGGATACATCTGAATGATCCATTCATCCTGATTTTTATGTAACATGTTGAGAATTACTGGGGTGGGTTGGCGCCCTGCCCGAGGTGTCCCCTGCCCTACGTCCTGTGCCTCCTGAGATGGGCTCCAGGCTTCCCGCAACCCTGAATTGGATAAGCGGTATAGAGAATGGATGGATGAATGGATGGATGTTGAGAATTAGCCATCAATTTCAGTTAGTTACTGTAAACTGCTACCTTCACCAGCACATCTTACCTTGTCAAGGTGTAGTCAAGCCATTTAAAATAAGCTCTCAATATGAGCTTTTCAAACCACTATCTGATGCTAATGTACAAATCATAAGTAAATGTAAATCTGTAAAGCAGAGCTTCCGTTTCCAGGGGGCGCACATAATGTTGTCCGATGAAATTATCTGGAGTTAGGATACTAATGTTGTTCATTTCGGGGTATGGCTTTGGCGCTATAACAGCAGGGCGTGAACTGCAGAACTGCACTGGTTAAAAACACGTACACAACCAATGAAATGTTTACAGATGATGTGATTGGCTTGACATTGTACCCAATACAAAAAGTGTATAAATGCAACTGGAACAACTGTCAAGGTTATTTCTGTTAAGATCAGTAGAAGACAAAAAGATGACACATGAGCAATACATACTCATATTTGTGTTGCCAGCAGCAACACTTACATTTGCTGCATCATTCAAGTGACCAAAAGCAATGGCAGGTGAATACAGTTGTGAAGAACTGTTCTGGAGTTTTTACGTGTGCCTCGACATGGACAAACCAACATCTCATATGTCCGTAGGTCTGTCGGGTTAGCGAGGTTTGGTCCGTATGATGCAACATTTTTGTCCGACAACGTGGATATAGAAATTCCACCAGTAGCCCAGGAAACCATGATTGAAGACGTCTAGGACAGACAATTTGTTTGAACTTGGTTCCTAAGATGGGGGCAGGTGTAGGGACGGTGGAGGGGGCGGATGGCGACCCTCCTGTGCCCATACAGGAATGCTGAAACTAGGGGGGAAATAGGTAATTATAATAATAAATATGCAATGCTCCTGTTTGGCTGAGAATGCATTATTTCCTGCAGCACAAAGCTATTGTCCAATAGTAGTTACATTTTTGTAATTGCTGCTTTTTTATATTTTTCAGACACAGACACCAATGGCAGGTCTAGAAAATTTCACATGGGGTCAAAGGGGTGGTAAAAGTCTTTGGCAACATGGAATGGGAGGGCAGTATGAGACTACACTTCTCTAAACAACTCACAAACACATGCTCTGAGCACGTACAACTGAAGGTAACGGCTGTAATGCTGTGCAGGGAAACGTTTCACAATCACCCCTAAATCAAACGCCTTTGCGTGCTGACACTCAATACTGAGAACAGCTATGTTCCTCCAGCGGTCACCTGTCATTGAGTGCAGGCAAAAGCTAGAAATATTACAACTTTTATAGTTCCTTTTTTTTCCCCCCCACCACTTTGCAGGCCACTCCTACTACCCTGACGTGCAGCAGAGAACATATGAAAAGGAAGTCATGACGAAAATCCACATATTACATTACACTGTAGGAGCATATGAGTATTAAGTTAATGAAAATTTAAGATCAGTAAATGTTTAACAGGGGATGATATTTAGATGTTTAATTCTGTCATCATGGCTAGTATATTCCTAGTCTGACAGTAAAGGATGCAACCTGTTCATGTGATACAAAGCAAAAAAATACATTTGCAGAATTGAAAAATTTATGGAATCAAACTACAATGAAAATAAGTTTTTGTAAAAGGTTAAGTTAGCTATTTATTTTGAGGATTCACGCCAGCTTTCATTTACTGCTCTAGAGTTGCTGTACAACACTACCCTTTACCCTTTTGAAGTTAAGCACACAAGAGTTTCTGTAAGAAAATGAAAGGAAGAAAGCCAAAAACAATTGAGGAAGCTTTAATTTAAAAAGCCAGTCTTTCACAGCACATTCATAGTTCACGCACCTTTTTTTCCCCAGATTGCACCTATTAAAAAATTTAGTAATCAAAACAGTTTTAACAGCTTTTAGTTTTCACAATCTAGAAATGAAGACAAGGCAGACCACCTGTGGAATGT
Organism: Chitala chitala; assembly: GCA_025773905.1. Classification (NCBI taxonomy): domain Eukaryota; kingdom Metazoa; phylum Chordata; class Actinopteri; order Osteoglossiformes; family Notopteridae; genus Chitala; species Chitala chitala. The sequence continues at coordinate 860 of JABJVR010005410.1, read as the reverse complement.
CAATTAAAAGCAGAGGTTCCCTGCCCAGCCTCAACCCACTCCCCCACACTACAGAGACAGACAGGGAAAGACTCAGGGCTGGAGAAGGCAGGAGGAAAAGGTAGTAGCGGGGTTTTTTTCTGTCAAATACTTTATTTCTTAAAACCTAGGAAAGAAAAAAAAAAAAAAAATCTGAGTGCATCTGCAATACTGCACCTGTCCACCCACTCCACCACCTCGTGGGTCGTACAAAGGCCAATACTGTGCAAACAGTAAAGCTCCACCCTTTCTCTGCTCCAATGCTGAAGAGATGCAGCATGTGGACAAACGGAGGGATCCGGACGCGGTGGCCGAGGGCGTGCGGCTAACAGGTTGAAGCAGGGATACACAAAATGGCTGTCATGTTGTCAGTGGAGCAGTGCTTCCTTTAATGCACAACAGAGCAGAGAGAGGGGACACCAGACCAAGTTCAGATTACAGGTTTAAAAAAAAAAAAAAAAAAAAACCTAATAATAATAATAAAGTACTTTACTGGTTTGTTGTTTTACTTCACAATTTTTTTTAAACAAATTACACAGACTCTCTTTCCTCTTAACTATATTTACACCTTACATTTTATTGTCCTGTGGCTGCATTTACAGTTTAATATTAAACCATTATTCCACAATTGACCAGTACTGCTCTTATTTTGATAACTAAATCTGAGTAACTAAATTCCCATTCATCCAGTCAACTCCTGATTAAAAATTGTTGACAAAAACCGTATTTTGGAAAAAAGTTGGAAATATTTGCCCTACACATGCTAGCACGCGCGCACACACACACACACACACACACACACACACACACACACACACACACACACACACACACACACACAC
>JABJVR010005408.1:0-10356 GCA_025773905.1 Chitala chitala | reverse complement strand
TTTACACCCCCCCCCCCACCCACCTCAGGATGGGGCCTTCACCCAAGGAATGCCTTGAGCTTGAAGAGAGCTACTCCTATACCTGAAGCACAGAAGGACTCTATACTGCTTTTACATTCATAGTGTCCATTATTAACTTTGTATTCTATAATGTTAGCGTGCCCAGGACAGGCTGGGCAACAAGTCAACCTTGGGCCCCCAGAGGTTTTTTTTTCTCCACACTGTGGAGTTTTTGGTTCCTGTCCTCCGTTGTTGTCTGGCTTTATCCTTATCTTTAACCTCAATCACCCATCTGTTGTTAATTCTGTATTATCTATAATTTCTTTCTGAGAAGCGCTATGAGACAACTTGTTGTGAAAGGCGCTATATCAAAGTAAATTGAAATGACATTAAGTAGTAGTTACTTTAATAGTAATACCAGCAGCTGCAAAATTAATAAAAAACTGTGAAAAATAAAGCGGAAGAAGTACTAATGTTAGTATACTAGAAGTGGACACATCAGTTCATAAAATAGCAACAAAATTATGGTGTCTGTACAGCCAATAATCATTTTCGTAAAAAGTTATACAGTTTTCCACCAACACGATTAGCACTAGCTAGATTATTGCAATAGGGGTAGTATTTGTACTACTACTAGTAACAAAGTGTTAACTAGTAAAGAAATGGTTGGTGTCATAACCATGCTGTTTCCTATATAAAAATGTTTCAAAAGAAATGGAATTCTTCACTGATAGAACAACATGCAGAAAAGAACAATTGTACCACTGTAAACACTGTTACTATGACTGGCACTAGTGAAAGAAGTATTAAGAACAGTGTAAAAGCAATAATAAAATAAAACAACAAAACAATATTTGATAGTGTGTATATGTAATATTTCAATGAAAGTATATATAACAGTATTAATTTAAATCTTGCCACCATTTTATCCAAATTCTCTTGAGCAATTTTATCTTTTACATGCCTGACCCTGCTGTGTTGCGATCATTTGCACTGGAACTATTTGCAGCTGCCTTATTCTAGGAAAATGGGTAACTTGTGGGGAGGTCACATGACAGTGTGCTTTTTGGAGTCAAGCATGGGGTGGGTTAAAGAAAAAGGCAGAGAACAGGTTCTGTTCTTGTCTGTTTCCACAGTGAGTTGGGCTGTTAGTGAGCCGCTGTGTTGCTTTCTTTCATGCGCATCACAGTTTTTGCCATTTTACCCCACCTGCCGTTCCCACCACTTCCATGCTTAGCTTATGGGGCTGGACTTGATGCAAAGCAATCGGAAACAAACAGACTTGCTCACTTCCTGCATGCATGGGATTCAACATTTATTCAGTCATGGTGGTACTACAGCGTGTTCACCGAGGTGAGGCTGGATTACAAGTACTTGTCAGTGCTTGTAAAGGACCCCAAAGCCAGCTGGCACGGGAGAGACACCTTTAGCTCGATGCTGAGAGCAGCAGCGTTAAAGCAAAAAGAATCAAGCAAAATATGCAGCCGACAGATGGGTGGAGGCAACTGATTGTTACAGAAGAAATGTGCACAATTTAAACTGACAGTACTCTTCTGTCGGGTCCAGTGCTGCTTGGTTCAATAAAATGAGTCAGGAGTTCATGGTGTGTGGCATTATAGAGAGTCTAAAATCTGAGCGGTAGTCTGACGCATGAAGCTGAGCTTGAACTGCCATACTGTCCTACAGGACAGTGATGCTGTGAGAACAGGGCGCTCTGGAAAACAAGAGTTTCACAATCCGGAATCAACATGGTCAAAGTGACAGTGACGCAGCCCACCCCATCCGTTGTAATGTCTCAGATTCTCACCTGTAATTAGGCTGGGGCACAGTTGTCTGTCAAGAGCAAAACCAGGGTCACTCACTGTTTTATTATACAGAACACCTTTACACACTTCACATGTACTGTATGTAAACATATACTGTATATCCCCCACTTACCAATAGTAGACGGTGTCAAAATAGACTCTTTGGAGAATCCATAGTTCAGTGAAAATTCTCTGAACTTTTCCACCAACTCTGGCCTCAACTTTTGTGTTCGACCTGTGAAAAGACGGCACCAAGGAAAATTGGTTGTATAAAAAAGAACATAGTCTAAGGTTCACCATACTGATAGTTTTATTTATGTTTTACTGTCTGGCTAAAATGTTCTGCACCTTTCAGTGAATATTGGGCACTTAGCAGACATTAGACTGCTGGGCTACGTGATGTTCTCTGTTTACCACCGCACGATGCCATGACATCGTACCATACAAAGCCACTTGTGTGAACTCCTTGTCCATCTTCTTGTGCTTCAGAACCAGGGCATATTCATTGTAATTGGTCTCAACCACCATGATGTCCTTCATCTTACCATGGCCTATGGAATTAGAGACCAAAGGAGTCAGATCTACTTGTTGTTTTAGTCATATCATATTCTTGACTTTCAGACTCTCTTTGACGCTTTTACACAAAGACCACTGCTATAATATGCACTCATCATTAATTATGTGGATGTTGTCTTCCGTTAATGTTAGTGTGCCTGTGGGGGTTAGGAAGCCAGTCAACCTTGGACCCTCACAGGTTTTTTTTCCCTGAATGCCACGGAGTTTGTTGTTCCTCCCCTCTGTTGTCATCTGGATTTAGTTTTAACTTCAGTACCAATAACTGTAATTCTTTTCCAGTAACTGTAAAGTGCCTTGGGGTAACTCTGTTACTAAAGCCACTGTATAAATATTTAAAGTGAATTCTGCCTCACAGCTGTACTCGATCTAGAATAGAAGAAAACTCACGTGTGCTGAAGTACTTGAACTGTCCTGGTACAGCTGTCTTCTCGTACACGTATGTGGTGGTTTGGCACCCGGACAGGCTTCAGGGAAGAGAAGAGAGAGGAGTCCACATGGTGTTAATAGCACTAAGGGCCCAGTGTATGATGTGATTGATTAATGTTGTGTCAATTATAAACAATGGCACAGTGAAACAAACAAACAAACACACACACACACACACACACACACACACACACACACACACACACACACACACCCACCCCATTTCCCACATGGTGAGGTTTACATCTCCATTGAGCTGTGGCGTCAGGACACCTGCGGAGATCCGAAACCTGCTTCTGTAGCCCGCAAAACTAGGGGAGTCATAGGCCAGGCCCACACGATACCACTTTCCTGCAAACTTAACACATGGGAAACAATGAAAAACCACAGGAAAGGCAGTCTCGACAGCGTGTTTAGTACACCGATGCGCTCATGACAAACCCCAGAGACAGGAGTATTTACTTAGCCACACTCACACACTCACTTGTGGAAAGGATTTTGCTTAACATTTTGCAGACAGAGTAAAGTATCGCATTGAGTAGAGAATGTTAGTTAGTGCAAGAAGGGAGTGCACAGAAGGCAAGGCAACAGACAAAAGAACATTAAACCAACAGCATTACTGCAGCATTTCTGTTTCTGTCAAACAGTAGACTGAATACTAGGTTGAACAGTATTCAACCTTAATGGCTGCCCTAAACTGTCCTAAAGTATTCCAATGACAGTACTAATGAAAAAAGTTAGGATTTTGTTTTATATTGACAGCTGGAGGGCTTGTCCATGTCAGCATGGCTCAGTAGCTGACTGAGAAGCTGTCATGCGCACACGACACAAACTCTTCTGACACCAATGCTGCACGCTTGGAATCATGTTGATCTTTGAACCCGGCTGTTTGTCTCTGGTAAACATGTTAACATTAGTCTGTCACCACACATGATCAACATAGCCAATGCACAAGATGCGGCTCAGTTTAGACAGCTGTACCATTCAACATCAACAGTCAATTTTCCACAGTTTGAGTTAAGACTTTTATTCATTATATTCCTTTTATAAATATGCTACAAAACACTATGATTAACAAAACCAGCCTCCATGTAAAAATGTATCTATTTCAGATTGCAAAATCAATAAACCATTTCACCACCTTTCTGTTTGACATTTCTACATGTCAGATTCCGTAACGTTCTCACCCTCCGCAGGTCGAAGTCTTTCTGAGGCTGGACGTCCGCATGGTGACCGAGAGCCAGAAACATCATGAATATGGTTGCCAAAGCAATCAACATCATCCCAGATTGAGGAAGAGGACACCACCTGTTTTTGTTTTCCACCGTATGCAAGTCCTATACAGAAAGCAACACTAAATAAAATCCCTCCAACACGGAATTTTATACCACCCCCACCCCTTATAGTATTTACACTCCTCTTGCAGAGACGCCCCCTTCCTCACCCTATCATCATCCTCTGACAAAACAACTGGGCCAGGTGTTCATTTAAGCTACATGGTAAAAACATACCTGTGATTTTTCTGACCCGATGGTTTCTGTTCTTTGACAGACAAAAGTACATAAATTCTGATTATCTTGTAAACAAATTTTAAAAAGAAAAGATTTATTTATAATGTGCAACATACAGCAGAAACATGGTAATAAGTAAAACCATGACTAAGGTAGTTTAATTGAAGAAATTTTCTTTATATGAAGTATTTCCTTTTTTAAATTACTGCTTTGGTGGGCATATTTTTGCATACACAGATTTTTCTTGAAAAAGACATTTTAGGTTTAGTATCATTTTCGCAGTACTTGTAGCCACAGGAAAATTCCAGGTGCATCAAACTGTCTCAACTTGTTGGCTACAGAAAATACCTGACGCAAGCCTGCAGGGTTCCTGGCCAGTGTATGAGGTACACCCACGCTTGGAATGTGAAATTCCTGACCAGCAGGAGGCCTGCCAATGTGGCCAGGAAGTGTTCAGATGAGCAGACAAGTTGATATAAACACCACCCATACACTACGCTGGTACGGCCTGGTTCAGTGCTACAGGGCTGTTGTTTTCAACCCCAACAAGAAGCTTTACACTCCACTGAACGTAGCAGGTTTGTGCAATGACTCAAGTTGTTTTATAACTGTACTGCATCTGCTGAAAATAATTGCTTTAGTGATTGCGTGATATTTGAAGGTGTTCTTGAGCAATGACTTTAATATATGTAGTGGCCAGGAAAAAAGCATCCATATGTAAAACGGTAATGTTTAAAGTTAAAAATATTACGTCCTGCTGTTTTTTTTTTTTATCTTTGTTTACAATATTAGTTACATTGTATGTACTGTATATGTAACTACTGCTAACTAACAGTATGTTTTTCATTTTACTTGTTAAAATGCTTAGATGGTTATTTCAATAGGGGCAATTTCGCTCTCTCTGAACAAGTGAACAAACCAGTAAAGCTGATGGGCTGAAATGATAAGGAGAGGCTACCCATCTGAACAAGACATTAAATCACATTTCACTTATTTCATTCAATAAATTAACTACTAATTAATTATTTGCCTGAAGCCACCTGAAGAAAAATCCATAGTGATTGAGTCTTATTTTACATCCCCCTGACAGAGGCAGAAAAACATGAAATACAATGAAAACGCAATGAACATTACACCTATATAGTGCTTTTAAAATACCCACAGCACTTTATAATGGAATAGGGACTCTCCTCCTTCACCACTTTTGTGCAACATTCACCTGGATGATGCCACGGGGACCACAGTGCACCAGAAAACTGACCACACACCAGCTGTTGGCAGGGAGGAGAAAGTGATACAGTCAGCTCACACATGAGGATTATTCTGAGGCCATGACTGATGTTGCATAGGCACAGGTCAGCCTCTAGGCAGCAACATGCACATCTGTTGTTTCCAATTAGTTTAGAATACATTGCTTGGCCAAAAAAAAAGTCAAGTGCGCCTCTGAAGGCAGTGTTATTAGTTGGTATGGCTTCAACTGGTCTGGTGTAAGCTCAGCAACGTTGTGCAGCAATAAAATGAAGTGAGGTACCTGAAACTTCTGAATGGCCAGGTTCTCCCACCTCCCATTTTTTCTTCCCTGATTAAAAGGGCATATTCCAGGCTGACTGTACCATCAGGCTGAAATTGGGGAAAAGGGGTTTCAAGGAGCATGAAGAATCACTTAGACCCATGAACTGGCCACCAAAGAGTCCTGACCTTGACCTCCTTGGAAGTCTTTAGGATGTGCTAGAGAAGACTTTAGAGCAGTGGTGTAATGTAACGAAGTAATAGTACTTTGTTATAGTACTTAAGTATTTTTGGGGCGTATCTGTACTTTACTTCAGTTTTAAAATTTCTGTTGACTTTTACTTTTACTCAAGTACTTTTAAGAATAAAATGCATACTTTTACTTCACTACATTTCCGACTTGGCATTTTCATTACTTGCTATAAAAGGCAGGTCAAAAGAGCAGCAGAAAGAAGCTATCATGGAAGCAGCAACATGACCCAACACCTGCTATATCTGGTAGCATCATTTCTCTAACAACACCTCCTGCTTTAAACGAGTCAGACCACCCATGGCCATATCTCCAAGAGATGATCTCCTTTCTTGGAGTAAAGAATTCATCATATTTTGATATGTTAATTGATTAAGTTACATTTGCCAAAAAACACTGAAATTTTGGCATTCAAAAAGTCCCCATCGAACCTCAAGAAACGTTAAGTGATGCAATAACCAATAATTTTGAAAAGAAGGCACTACAAAATAAAAATTTTTAATTCTTCAAATTCTGACTACTTTGTTAATGAGATACTTCTACTTTTACTCTCAATTCTTAAGTACATTTATTCAGAAACTACTTTTGATACTTTTAGTATCTGTTATTAACTGTACTTTCACATTTTCACTTAAGTAATATTACAATGGATGACTTTGACTTTTACCTAAAAAATTTTACAGTAAAATATCTGAACTCTTACTTAAATGTGGCTTTCAGGTACTTTATACAATACTGCTTCAGAGAGTGGTTTGACTCTCTTGTCATCAGTACAGGATCTTGGTGAAAAATGACTGGCATTGTTTTGACAAGCTTATGCGACGTCTCAGCATTTATTTTAACCCACATTTGCATTAATTGCTTCTTTATTCATACATTTCACAGAATATATAATGACTTCAATGTAAGAGACTGAATTTCTGGCACTTGTGTAAAGTATTCGTTACTGCTGACGCCTTACACAACAACGTGGTATTGTGTGCACTCTGTGACTTGGTGCCTTTGTAAGGCTGCTGCCATAAATGCTTATTTCATTACACGGTCCTAGCAGAAAGTACCGGCAGCCATCGTATTCAACCATCTATTCAGCTTGTGTAAAAGAGCTTAACAGTACTGCAATGGAGGACAACTGTTGTCATTGTCAACCTCTGTCACTCAGTCCTGTATCTATACATTACCAGAGTTGGGTTTGTGTTCCTCGCCAAACATGAGGCAGTGCTGTCCTGTGGTTTAAAAAGTGCGATTGGTTTAATTATGTCCTGAAATTATATTTGTGACAGTATAATATTTTAAAATGAGCTACTGGCTCCAAAATGGAATGAGGCTTTTATTCACTTGGAAAGTCTCTAAACTGCCCGGATGTCTAATGGTCCTCTTTTGCTCAAACAGAAGACATTGCCCATTCAGAGCAGGTGAAAGCATGATGCGTACTCCTGTATGCACCTCCATTAAAGATGTCCACCAGAAACACTTGAGGGTTTTGTTTTCCAGGTAATTAGGTCAACAAAGCTCTTGGTTTAACTGTAGTCCTGAATGTGTAGGTGCAACCTAGTACCAGTCTGCCAGGTACATGTGAGTGATTTACTTGGACGTCTGGTTAACACGAACACCAAGCCAACTGTACACTGAAACTGTCTTTCTTTAAATATAGTTCTTTAAGGTGGATGACTTGACTTTCGGGCTGAGTATAAGCATGCTTGACGCTATAGAGAGTTATTGATCTGAGATTCTTTATTTACTGCTAATATGGATTACAGCAGGTGGCGTGACCTATTTACTGCTAATATGGATTACAGCAGGTGGTGTGACCTATGTAATGTATGACATGACTGTTTCTACTCAGGCTGCACCTCTGATATTGCTGTTTTTTTTTTCGCCTGTAGTAACAGTGCTTTAGGACTGTCATAACTCAGGAGCTGAAGTGCTTGTCAGCCGTAGTGTGGCTGTCCCTTGTAATCAGTGTTTTCACAGATGACTGTGATTTAAGCCACATCACTGATGATCCAAGAGATAGTCTAACCACACAGGTTAAAACAGAGCTTGGGAAATTTTTACAGAAACACAATAAAGTATTTGAGGCAATTTTTTTTTGGTGGACCTTTTCTTCTAGCAGAGCTGTCCAGTCTTTCTGAGCTGGTGCATTATTTTACCCCATAAGGTGAATAATATACTCGTTCCTATGTTATGCCAGGTTTTGAAATAGTTTACTCCAGAACAGCCTATCAAGGAGTAATACACTTCCACTTTTCTGTTCCTCAGACTTGTACTTGTGAAAACCACATCCTCCTCTTCCCTCCAAACCCCCAGTGAAGTAAACATTCCAGGAGCTGCATCATGTGCGGCACAGTTTACGTACAGGAACTTCACTAAATCAGTGAAGCTGTGTCTCCTCTCCTGTCATCCAGGAAGCTGGAGAGAAGGCTTTTCCAGTGCGTTTGCTTCAGGAGCTAATGCTAACACCGCCATATCTCTTCTGGCTGTACAACAGCTCAGGTTTTGTCAATCAGAGAGAAGTAATTGTTCCAGCTAACCCACCTTATTGCTCTAAACCAGCGCAGGCGAATTGGTATAGTTGCTGCCAAACTTGTTATAGAAAAATAACTGGTGACTAGTTTTGTGATCATTATGTCTCACTTCTAATGCAATAATTTTTAAATAAATTATTCAGTAACAGAAAAGGTAAGATTAAACTATTTTATATGTAGCGTTATTGTTGGACAGCTGTGATTCCTTATTGTCTGACTTTCCAAACAATTGTAATCCAACATGTGATACTACATGCTGTTAATATTGCTGCCCATATGAAACGGCCTCCTAGAGAATTGTGCTTAATTGGAGAAAACTAATTTAATTAGCATTTTACAGAGTAAGTGAGTAGAGCCATTCCTTCGCATATCCAGGGTTGTGGGTTTGAACCTGGCTTTTGGCACTGTGTGGAGTTTGCACAGTCTCCCTGTGCTTGTGTGGGTTTCCTCCAAAGACATGCAGGTCAAGTGGACTGGAATATCCAAACTGCCTTTTACATGCACCCTGTCCGGGGTGTACCATGCTTTGTGCCCCAAGTTCTCTGGGATAGCCTCCAGTTTACTTGAGATCCTGTAAAAGATAATTAAGTTGATAATGGAAATATGGAACATGTGAGCTACTTTACGCTAAACTAACATGGGTCCACCCCTGCATTGATTAAAGTATGAGCAAGCAGGCTTTACGACTCCGTTTCTTGTTAATTTGTGAACAAACTGAATTGCTACTGATGGAAATATTACATGGAAGATTAGAATGTATATTTTAGTTTTGACTTGACTATTACCAGCTAATTGTAATGCATAGTGAAATAGTTATATTAGAAAGTCAACCTCAGTTTTTCAGTGTGGCTCACGGTGTCACTATTTCAAAGTAGTAAATTTGAGGTGTGGCAGCATTCTCGTCAGAAGGCTCAGCTAATTGCTATATTTAAAAAAAAAAAAAAAAAAAAAAAAAAAAGAGGTCACTAAGGCAGACAAAAAATTAAAAATTTAGAAAATACGGAAACAGAAATAGCTGGCAACACCTACCCTTTCACAGCAGAAACTTTCACTTATTTTCCATTTAATTAAGCAGGTGAGTGTAAGTGAGAAATAACACAGCGCTGCTCAGTTCCACTCAGGTTAACACAATTATTCCACAGACCTCGGTCTTCACATAAAATGCTCGCAAAAACACATCTGCACTGTTTCAAGACATCACAAAAACATGTTTATTATATTGGTTTTGAAAGGTCTAAAAGTGGGATTTATAGTGGCCTTTTATGAGAGAACATCAGGGCAGCATCAGCACACATTAGCAAACCTCTGGCACCCCCCATGCCATCGAAGTACGCAGTGGCCTCTTCACCCTGTCACACGCACATGTTCACATGTACGCGCACACACACGCGCACACACACACCGTTCCCCACCTTTCATTGCTTTCAATGTTCCTGAGTACCAAAACAGAGGGGGGGGGGGTTCATTTGTGGAAAAAAAGACACAGGCAGAGCGAGAGAAGAGACAGGGTTGAAGAAAACCATGACGCACATAGATGCTCCTCAACAGCCAAGAACGCTGCAGACATGCGCAGGACACGCACAGTAGACCTGCCCAGCACACGTGCAAGCAACATCTGAAATAGGAGCAAGCCAGAGAATTTCATGACAAACCATCAAAGCTTGTTGTTGTTCCAGACTTCCCTGGAGCACCCATGCCTGACACGTGAGTGTGTTGTTAAAATCACTGTATAGTCACTATGTTCACTATATATA
>JABJVR010005406.1:0-13580 GCA_025773905.1 Chitala chitala | reverse complement strand
GGTGGGTTGGCGCCCTGCCCTGGGTGTCCCCTGCCCTGCGCCCTATGTGCTCTGGGATGGGCTCCAGGTTTCCCCACAACCCTCACCAGGGATAAGCGCTTAAGATAATGGATGGATGGATGGAATTTAATATTATAATGTGCCATATAGACTGTAAGTGTAGTCACTTGAAAGTGAAAATGTCTACAGCAACAATTCAGCTGCAGGATGGCAGGCCGCACGAGCCCGCAGAGTAGGACGGCCGGGTGCTGAAACCTGTCCCAATCACAAAAACACCTGTCCTCACTTTCAATACTTTACTGAGTTCCAAAATGTGTCTGGAATCAACATCAGCAAGGGAACAGCACATTGAAAGCTAAATAGGTTTCCATTGCCAAGTCTGCACACACAAGCCTCAAGGCCATGACTGACCTGCACAGAGGCCTGCCCTTACCTCATCAGACACATCTGGAATGAAATTGAATGCTGACTGCAAGCCAGGGCTTGTCACCAAAAACAGCATACAACTTCAACAATGCCTTTAATGCTGAATAGAAGGAAAATCCCACGAATATGTTCCAAAATTTAGCGAAATGCCTGTTCTGGAGAATAGAGACTGATATAGCACCAAGGGGTAGGACCAAACCCATTTTAGTGAAATTCAAATGTCCACATACAGTATCCCCATAATGTATAAAAATGCAGTAATTTCTATATGGTGAAACTGAAAGGTATGCAAATGCCCTTAAAGTCTAGAAAGTGCACTTTAATCACATGTGGACTGTTTGATTATAAATTTAAAACTGTGAAGCACAGAAGCAAATGAAAGAAAAAATTGTCTTTGTCTCAAACATCATAGAGTGTATTGTACTTTTGTCCATGTAATGGAATGGCAATGGTTTTCTGGGAAACACATTTACTATAACATTTCATCACATTTCATACTACAATTCATAACTGATTTTTTAACCAAATACCATACAGGCATCACTCGGTATCTGATATAGTAAAATACAATAGAACCAACACAGAACTTTTTCGTTGATCCTCTCTAAAAATGTGTTATGAGTAGCATTCTTCTTAACCTCGGACCCCCCAGTATAGGTGAGCAGGTACACTCAAAAAAAAAAGTTGGATTTACTTAACTTTTTTATGTGAATAGGTTCCATGTAAATACGTTCTAGTGAAATTGCAAACAAAAATAAATACAATGACTCATTTGAACTGAGTTTAGTTTAGCTGATCAAACAGAAGTGAGATTTCACTTTTTTGAATGTACTGTCTATGAACAAAAATTACACAGCAAAATGATTTCCATAGAAAGAGGGCTTTGATCACATGGTACTTTATAAAGTACTTTCTACTGTGATTTCATTGAAATCCACCATATTGGATGCTCCCTCTTCATGTACTGCATTGACATGTCCCTGGGACTCGTTGTATGTACCCAAGGCTGAGAAACAACGCTTTATGGCATTCCCGTACACAGCTTAATTATTCTTTTTTCATGTTTACCAGGTTCTGTACCCAACGTTAAGTAAACAGTGATGTTCATTTTATGTCACTTCAACATATTAGTAAATGTTGTCCTTACTCTGTATTAACATTTGCTACCATTAAAAATTCAAACAGTACCTCTGGTCCAAGTTGCTGCTTTTCTCTGAGTTGTCAATACACATGATAAAGAGGTTGATGAACCACGTGAGTGAGTATTGGTACATGGGCTCAATATTGGCAAGGTCGGCAATGGAGAAGAACAGAATGGATGAGTGAACGGCTATGGGGGTGTAACCCATCCGTATCTCGTCGATCTTCAATTCTGTTACTTCTGCAACGGCCTGCTTCTCAGAGATCTCGTTGGCCAGCACCTTGGACGAGGACAGGATCTTCACTGCCGTTTCATCCTCCAGAATGTTTCCCTCTGAAGTGGACAGCACCTCGAGGATTTTGTCTTCAATCTCTTGCAATTGCCTTTGTGAAAGCAGGTGAAGGAGGCACACGTGATAAAATTCTTTAAATATACTGTGGGTTTATACTGCAGTTTCTTGCCAAATGGTTTACCTTCCAAGGTCAAAGTCTATTTATACAGGACAGTTCTCTATGCTAATGCACAGTTGTATTTTTATATCACAGTCAGTATCCTTAATATACCACTCAGCTGAGCATGCCTTACCATACCTCTTATTCTCTGCCCCTTGTAGAATGAGTGCCTGCTTCTCTTCCTCTAAATCAGGTCTCTCCCGTGTCACCACTATCCCAAGCAGTTGGTCCTGCATGCCTTCAGGGGTGATCATGAAGTTGAGCAGCGTGACCTGGAAAGCAGAGATACACCAGCTACACCACCATGCAACTTTCAAAACAGGAAAACAAACAATACTAGGGTAAAGAAGACAATAGGAGTATATACAATATTTTGAAGGTTGATGTCTGCCTGACAATTTAACCTATTTCATGTTGTAAAATAGCGGAGTATACAGTATATTTGGCTTTTTCCCCAGGTTTTTGTGGTATTACAGTGCAAATAAAGGATATGCATATATGCACATCAACATTCCTGTGGAGGAATTGGTGCATTATCGGAAAAACTGCACCGTCGCCAATACTTTTTAAGCACAATGGTAAAACTACATACTAGTTAATCTAACCGTTAGACTATACTTGTAGTTTTACAGACACATTTTAGGAGCAGATCAATGTTTTAGAGTAAGTGACGTTGTACTAAAGACATACGGACCTTTACAGAAATCTCTGGAAGGTAGTGGGGATTTCGGAGCTTTGTGGTCATATAGAAGCGGAAGTCTGACGCATATTCAATGGTAGAGTCTCCCAGGCGGATACATGTGCTGCTACCCTGTTTGAAGGTCTGCTTCAGCAACAGGGGCTCTAAGATGGGGTCCAGCTCCTCACCAATGTTCTCTAGCAGCACTGTAAAGATGACATTTCCAGTTAGCATACTACTGCCACATCAAAGAGGCACATGTCACTATACACAGGGTTTATACGAAAACGCCGTTGTACGGCCCAGTGTAAACGGCCAACGTGCGACTTTTGTTTTTGTGCAGAGCCACTTTTTTGGAATGTGTCGCGCAACACACAGGAATGATGCATTTCACACTCTCTGTTTGAAAATAAATGTTTATCATATGCCTGTTAGAGTGATGTGTCTGTGAGTGTGCGTTAATGTGTACAATGAGTTAGAGTGACATGTCTGTGAGTGTGCGTTAATGTGTACAACATGAGTTAGAGTGACGTGTCTGTGAGTGTGCGTTAATGTGTACAATGAGTTAGAGTGACATGTCTGTGAGCGTGCGTTAAGGTGTACAATGAGTTAGAGTGATGTGTCTGTGAGCGTGCGTTAATGTGTACAATGAGTTAGAGTGACATGTCTGTGAGTGTGTGGTACAACATGAGCTCGTTGTGTGCCTGCCACCTCACCCGGAGTGCCAAACTGGATGCAGTTCTCCAGGGTCCGCATAAAGTCCGAGTCACTGAGCTTGATGACGTGTAAGCCGTTGACTTTCTCCATGTTCTTCACCCACTTGTTGGCTTGGCCTTGTGGATCAATCATTAATGGCCATCTCCTTGCATTGCTAAAAAAGTATTTTTAATTTATATTTTTATTACATATTTACAGCATGCATATAAGCTTTGTTCTGCACCTGAGTTAATAAAATTTACATGCATAACCTGATTGAAGTTACTGCAGCACTTTCAAAGACTTGACATTTTACTGACGTAGTGGAAGATTTATATGTTAAACTCTACTATTTTTAAATTTCAGTAGTCGAGTGTCCAGTAACTTAATTTAGTTTAAATAAGATGTGACAGAGAGCACAGGCTATATGAAATGAATGACACAAACCCCTAAGAGAAGACAATGATGAACCTTACTGCATGTGCAGAACGGATGGCTTTTAATGACAGCAAAACTATGACAAAACAATGCACAGCACTTACGAGATAATAATGCCATTGTCAACAGAGAATCCGTCAGAGGGCAGGCCAGCGATAGCCCAGCCGCGGATCTTCACTGGCTCTCCCAAGGTGTTGACAAGAGACATATTGTGGGAACAGGGTATACTTTGGCTTTTGCACATGTTAATCCATTCCTGGGTCTGTGTCTGAAATACACCAGTATACTTATATAGTTTATTTTATTCATGACAAATCTTTACCAATCTTCTCCCCACGTCTGCTTTGTGCCTGTTATGGGCACCGACTAAGCAGGATGCTGTATTAGGGCTGCTGACCCCAGTGTAGCACTGTGGATTTGGCCTGCACGTCTACAGAAACATGCATGTAGACCTGGCACACAGACGAACTTCATATTCATGTCTGTAGTTATACAGTCCTTATATTGATTCTGTCCTGTACATGTTAGCTCATGGGGGTTGGGGAGCCTTTGATTCTCTGTTCTCCACACGGTGGAATTTTTGGTTTTTCTCCTCCCTGGTCATGCAGCTTTAACTGTGACCTTACATAACCTTACCCTGTTTTGTATATCAGTTCCTGTGCTGCAAAGACACATTGATCACATTTGATTCCAAGCTGAGAGCTAAGGACATTGCCGCAACGAAAAAAGGAGAAAATAAAATAAGACCTATAGGCTGCATTTCATACCATGTAGGTTTAGCCTTTTTTATTAAATAGGCTACAGATATTACAGGTTACACATGTTTTAAAATAGCCTACATTTTAGCAGCTAATGTTGAGGTTTTGCTCAATTGTTACTATTTGTTTCGCTTAATCGTTACTGTTCATTAAATATTCAAATTTTATGTCTTTGTCATTCTTCGACCTAGGTGTACGTTACATTTACGTTTTTCACAGACTGCTACTGAAATGTGACTGGCAAGTTTCAGGTTTGTCCGGTAAAATAAATTCTTTCTGGACACCAAATAAAAAAAAATCCTAGCAGAAACCCTGGTCAGGTGATGCTTAAAACTAAAAGGGCATATAAAACATGTAAAGAGATACTGTGCTGGGCTATACCTGTCTGTAGCTGGAGGTAAAGGCACCCAGGTATGCCACAATCGCAGCGGAGATGAGGACGTCTCCTGTCAGGTTTGTGTAGCGTTCTCCCAAACTCACGGCAGATTGGTTCCAACGTGTCTTCTCCCCTCCCAGACCTCCAATCAGCTGCTCTGCCCGCTCAAGCTTTTTACTGCACAGGTCCACCTAAAGAGCACAATCACAGATAATCTCTGGAACAGGGTTACACTGCAATGTGAGCATATGATACATGCTGTTTCCAGATGCACTACTGACAGCCGACTATTGGGGGGACAATATTTTCAGATAGCATCTTTGTTTAATAATACAAAATGATATTAATAGCATCTACAATATTTAAAGAAATGGGCAACCACAGTGTTAACCATTAAAATGATCAGAAAACAGTATTTATTTAACCAAGTAATTAAATTTGTTTGTTGTATGTTTGAACTTTTAGATTTACATATAATTTTACAAAAACATTCTTTTCAGAACAAATTTCTTGGTAATTGAGGACAGTCATTATAAACCCTTATTAGGTGAAGGAACTGTGTTATTTTTATTGATATTTTTAAAGTGCTGGTCCTAAGTTTACATAACCCTGACACATGCCAGTTTAAGACCCCATATCCTATACATTTCCTTTCAGTTAAGAACTGCTAACTAATGGATAAAAGGTATTACAATATTTTAGTTTAAATGTCCCTGGCACATATTGGCACAGATAATTTGTATATATTTATGAGCAGAACTATGTTACCCTCTCCAAACATAAACCACCAAATATATACAAGAGGCTTCAGACTCTGAGTCGTATTCATGTTTTACTTGAGAATTATTAATGATAATTCTATAGTACAATCTGTGACACCCAAATTGCTTCTGTTTGTTTTTGGCTCATACGCCCCATGAATTTTCACAGAACAAGGCTGTTGTGAAAGGCACTATATCAAAATGAACAGAACTGTTTAGTTGTACAGACATACACAGGCTTTCAGCCTGACATAATATGATGCAAATTTTCCAAGACGAAATTCACCTACCAGTTCACCATATTTATAACAAACTTTTCAATGGCTAAGGTTTAGTCATTTTTTTTCAATAAAAAAAACACATTTTTATTTATAGCTACCAAGGTAGTTACAGTAATCAGAGCAGACCTATAAAGCAAAATAAAGGCTCCCAAAAATTGACTTATTTTAGAAACATTATAAAACCCAGGATGATTTCCAGTGATTTACATTTAAGACAGTTGCATAAAAAAGAAAATCAAAATATTATAAAAGAAACTTACTAAATCTGTCTAACAAATCAACAGATGTGAAAAATACTAATGCCATCTTTCAGACAGAGTCAGAATGACCAGGCAGGGCAACATAGTTTTGAAACGTAACAAGTGCAATTAATGCAGATGAAAAGGACATAATCTGTGAAAAATTTCATAAATCTCTGTATCAGTACTTTTTAAGAAAAAATACGCCTGCCCAACATTGACCGCTCACCTGGTTCTCAAGGTCAGCTTTCTTAGTTTTGTTGGCCTGTAAAGTCTCCTGAAGTTTAGCAAGCTTTTCCTGAACTTCCTTCAGTGCAGCCTGTTTCATGGAGAGGCTTGCCATGGCAACCTTGAGTTCCCCTTCTGCCTGGGCTAGCTTCTCCTTCTTTGGGGCCACCACCTTGGCCACCCTGATAGATTAGCAAAGAAATTCCATATCATCAGCGTTTCTGAAATACCCACAATTGCATTTTTATGCTAAACCTTGCTAAGGCATAATGAATTTTAGTATTACCACTTAACATGTAAAATATTCAAAGCATTCCACCTTATTGCTTTAGTTGATGGAATTGAGTTGTATGAAGGAAAATTAACTATATGCACAAACAAGCTTATTGAGATGTTTTATACATTTTAAAATGTATTCCGTCTTTACACATTTTTTGTATTACTTGTCATAGGAGTCCATGGCGTGGACCCATTTACAGAGCCCCTCTGCAGCAGTGGAGGCTGTGCGAATCTTCTCAGGAACAAAGTCCGGGTTGGTAATATACGTCTTGCGGATGATACCCATGTAGCTCGGGGGGATGTTGTCTTTATCATACTCATGCAAAGTCTGCAAGAATTTTATATCTCCGAGGAGCTTCTTTGCTGGGCCCCAGAAGTCCTCTACTTTCTTTCCAGAGCCAGAGGGATCAGGGATGCGGTCTGGCTTGATGCCTTTCAGGATGCAGATAGCTTCCATGACAAGCTTCACTCCAGCTGGGGGACTCTTCATGGACTTAACCACAGTGATGTCCTGGGCAAGAACACAAGAAAGGTCACAGCCTTGGCATCTTACTAAAATGTTAATGCCAGTAATAAGCAGTGTGGCCTGGAGTGTATCCCAGGTAGCCTAGGGTGCAAGAAAGGGCACATCCTGGCAGGACATCAACCTGCTGCAACATAAAACCGTCAGTGAAAATATATTAACCAGGTAGGAAAAAATATCCTCCATGAATTTTCATTGTCAAAAAATGTCCATGAATTTTCTGCTTTGTTCCATCCTTTTTTACACACTGACAATAAGATTTTTTTCCATGTTTGGGTTTTTTTAATTTTAAAATGTACAGAAAAGACTGGTCAAGGCCTAAGACTCTCGGTCTTCATCGAGGGTCTTCATTTGTCCACCATCTATTTTATATCCCGGATGAAACGCACATTAGCACGTGCCTCAGGTTTATATCACAGTTGACCTTTGTTATGTCTTTGTTGAAATTATGTTCAGTCCTTTTAGCTTATCTGTGAGCTGCAGTACATGAAGATGCACACAAGTGTCTTCACTAAGGCACATGAGTGGCGTTGTGTGCAGTCATCCATACCTGTGTAGACAGGGTATCCAAGGCAGCTAATGCAGATTCAAGTACTGGCAGGGCAGTCGCAAGGTCAGCATCACATTCATCTTTAATGGCTTTAGCTTCAAGTGCCTGCTTATTAGCCACTGCCTCATCCATCTTGACAACCCTCTCTGTCTTAGCCACTTCCACAGACTCGCGCTCGATCACCACCATCATCTCCTGAACCTCCTTGCTGGCTACACGGAGCTGTGGCTGCAGGGCCTCGAGCTCCACCTGCATCGTGGCCACCTGAGCTGCTGCCGATTCCAGCTTCTCCAAGCCCACCTCATAGCGCCGTTTGAGCTGCATCACTTCCCTAGAAAAACAAAGAGAGAAACAGGCACTCAGCATTAGAGTAATGTGGTAATTGGTGTGTATTGTGAAGACTGCAGACTGAAAAACAGCTATCATATACAACACAGGGCACTTACAATTTATTTACAGCAACCACAACAGTCTGCTAAATGCAGTGATGAAAGGTCGGTACTAATAGATACACAAACAATATGCACAATAAAACTGGAAGAAGAATGACAATGACACTTGATGAACCCCTATAGTTTTAGTTTCCCACAGGAAAGTAAAGGTGAAAGGCTGCCATCCTCACTCACACTCTCTTCTTCTTAAGCAGGGCTTTGAAAGTGGAGATGAGCTCAAGGTAGGAGGTGGGAGTGACGTAGTTGTGGCGCTGCAGTTCAGACAGGAAGCGGGCAGACAGCTGGACTGTGGACATGTGGAAACTCTTGCACATGTTAATGCAGCCTGCCCGAGTTTGGTCCATCATCTCAATGTCTTCTAAGAAGCGGGCAGCCACAGCCTCCAGAGCATCCTCGGGCCAGGTCTGAAAGAGCAGTATACACATCAATGCTCAGGAGCTAAAACCACAGGGTCTGGGCCACACCTTTATTTTACCACATTCTTTACTGAGTTTCTGCTACAATTTTCAAGTACCCTTCAGTTGCTGTCTATACTGCATTCAGACATAAAAAACTCAACATAGTAACGGAGCACAAATGTTTAATCAGCCTTTAAATCTTCACCAGTCTTTCCAATACTACAACAAATTAACAACCAAAGGAAGCTGTTTAACAGTGTCGCTTCAGCCCTGTTCAAATCCTACATCTAGCCACTTAATTAGCTCAAACAGAAGTATTTATAATTATTTGTTTTTTATTCTAAAAACAGTTCTAAAGTAAGAAATATTGTTTGTTACAAAACTCAAACAAATAAAACTATTCCAGACAGAAGCCTACCTGGAACCAGTCGATGGTGCAGCAGTTGACAAGGGCAGGGAATCTGCGCAGACGACCCCGGAAGCTGTCCCCTATGGGGCTCATGGCCAGCACCACGTGCAGCTGGCTGCGACATCGGTCTATGAACATGTTAAAGAGGGCCAGGGGGCTACCGTCTGTCTGCTTATCCCGCTCTCGCTGGCGATCCAGCGCTCGCATGTGCTCACAGATCTCCTGCTTTTCCTCCACTGTGAAAAGGTTGGGCACCTCACCAGTGTTCAGTAAGTTGCTGATGTCTTCCAGGAAGGACTCTAGCTTGATCTGAGTGTCAGTGAAAAGGAAGATGCCATGGGTGTCCCCGACGGTGGACTTTCGCATGATGTTCTTGAGGTCTTCTTGCCACTCTGCCATACCGTAACTCTTTGAGATTTCTACCTGGAAAAGTTCTGCTTCGGCCATGTGGGCTGCTAGGCACGTAAGTGACTGTCGACCACTGCCCCCCACTCCCACCAGCAACATGTGGCCAGTAGGCTGCTTGAGCACACGCGATATACGGCACACGTGCTCAATAGCAAAACGGAAAAGGACCAAGTTCATAGGTTTTTTGCTGGCATTGTTGAATTCCTCAAGGTGCCCTTCCACAACCTTCCGCAGACTATCAAGGTCGTTCACCTCTCGATATTTGCGGTCCTCACCCTTAGGGTCGTGAAAATCACAGAACATAAGACTCCGTAGATCATCCTCTGTCACTTTGCCATCTTGCTTCTGTTTCAAGTGCTGGAAGAGTTTGTGGAAATCCTCAGACATATGAGTCTGGGTCACCTCTTGCAGGTAACTGACCAGCCAAGCCCGGTCCGAACTGTCTACCAGTCTATCACCGTATACCCGCAGCACCTGAAAATCATTAACAAAATCAGGCCTGCAGATCAAATTTGTTAACAGTTTCCAAAAATTTACAAACGAATAGATGTATTTTTCAAGACAAAAATGTTTTTCACTCATGCGAACTTGCACAAATAATGTTATACTCGATTAGGCACTAGGTAAACAGGAGTACATAACATTTCGTTTGTAAGAGACTAGTATTTTACAGATTTATAACTATAAAATAAATCAGCCTATTGAACCATTGTCTCTGTTTTATTGAACACTGCATGGTAAAAAAAGTCTTCTCATTATGGTTGCAAAGACTGCTGGTAACATTGCAAGTATATTGATATGTGTTCAGATTGCTCAAGATGGAACAATTACATGTTTATGCCTTCACCTCTCATCACAGTAAATGGCAAAAGGTTAGAAGGTAGCAATTTCTCATAAGTGTGTCCCTGCAAAGTGTGTTCCAAACAAAGTGTGTTCCAAACAAAGTGTGCTCCAAACAAAGTGTGCTCCAAACAAAACAGCCATTTGCAAAGTTGTGTCTGTGAGAAAACTGCACGTATAGAGCAGTAACAGAGGAGAGAATAGTAACAGTCACTACTTTAAGTAATAAAGTTCAGATATCGAAACAAAAAAAGAAAGCATAAAACAGTGAATGCAAGATGATCTAAGAGAATTTGCATCACAAAGGAGTGCCACTGAAAATAAAGGATATTCAAGAAATATTTTGTTTACGGTTGTGTTCGGGTTTGACATCATTCATACAGGTAGCAAAGTTTTACAACTCTTGGAAAAATGTGTTTAGCTAGTTGGACGTGCGATTTTAACAATACTTAAGACATTAATTTGTCACATGGTGAAACAGAATTTCAAAGGGCTCACCTCATGTACCCAGAGACGTTTTATTGCAGCAGGTTGGTCTGCCGTCTCAGGATGTGACATGCAAATACCCTGGATGACACGGGAGAAGTCACGCAGGTTGAAGAGGTAATGTGACTTGGTTGGGGTGGGCAGCAGATTTTTAGTGGCTTCCTTGTACACAGCAATAGTGCTGTTGACGACTTGAAGTGTTAAGAAAGCAAATGTCTTGGGGAAGGAGAACCTTAATGACAGAGAACAGAGGATTTTAATTAAATCTGACAATATTAGTTGGCAAAGCAAGCAATATAACACAATTTGTAAACACACCTTATAGTGAAATGCCAGTCAAGAATTCTGGAGAAGATGGTATGCATGGTCTTGTCATCAAATTCATTGATGGTAACAGCATTGAAATGACGCAGAAATCGAGGTGTGATAGGATTTCTTCCACCACCTATGGAAAGAAAGCCTCATATTTAAAAACCAACACAAATAAACGGAATGTTGTTTTGATGGGAAGGGAATAATGGTTGTAGCAAGCTGGTTTACACTAGGAGAACCGACCACATATGAGAAGAGCTCAATGTTTGCGGATCAACCACAAAGCACTGACTGGAGGCAGCTGCTGGTAGATATACTGCAGCCAATCAGACACACCTGACTGACTACAGGCAGCTGCTGGTAGATATACTGCAGCCAATCAGACACAACTGACTGACTACAGGCAGCTGCTGGTAGATATACTGCAGCCAAAAAGACACACCCGACTGACTGCAGCTGCGCCTCGTTTGGAGCCGCAAAGAGGGCTGCATACGACGTACAAGGTAAACATACAGTGTTTGGAAAAAAGGACCCAGTCAATCTGAGCTCCATCTGTCCACAATGACACACACAATCTACAAATAGAGAGCGTTCAGTATGACTGAAACTCGGCCTGGAAATAGATGCCTTTCTAAATCTTAACTGGACGAGTGCTGCAAGGCGGACTGGAAAAAAAATCGGCCAAAGTAGATGTGAGATACTGATTAGTCACTACAGAAGATGTGTGGCTGCAGCGAAGGCTGCTGAAGAACGTGCTAACATTTTGGCACACATTAAATCTGAAGTTTTGTTAAATCAACCACTTTGTGTAACGATGAAATTTTTTTTTGTTTGTGTCCATTATTGGGAATGTTTCAGAATGGCATTCGGATCATTACTGTGGAAGTTATTTTTTATTTTCATTTTTTACAATGTTACTTCATGCAGGAAGGCAATGAGGGCAGTCCATTAACTGCACCCGATATACAGAAATACGTGCATTAAATATGTACATTTATTTGAAATTTTGTTCAGTGAAAATGTTTATGTCTTATTGTATGTTCCAGAACACAATTTGATATGGGCTTGAAATTTTTCCCCTGAGTATACGATGGATTATTTTATATCCTTAAAGTCTTTACTGTAAAAATGTACATATCTGGGGCAACCACTTTTAAAACAATTTTATGACAAAAACATAAAAACATAGCACAAGAATGCTTTCACAAAAGTGTTTACTTGAAATTTGGAAGACATCTCACATGCATGTAGTTCAGGTTAAAAGACAGATGGAGGCTAAGCTAAGCTAGAGACTTGCCTGGAGGTCCCATGGCACACATGATTTGGAGGTCCACCAGGTTTATCACGGAGCAGTCCTTCATGTCGTACCAGTTCCGGTGATCCAACCATTGCCGCAGCAGCTCTACTGGGGGCTGTGCTCCGTACACCTCTCTAGCCGGCATGTTCACGTCATCCACAAATACTACCTGAAAGGCATTAATCACGCATGTGCCAATTCAGCAGTTCACATTTTATAAACTGTCAGTAATAAATCTGTTCTATATTTCACTGTAAGAGCTTTACTGTCAGTTGAAATCAGAGCAAAAAAAGAAATCTGTGTTCACAGTATGGTTTTGTAAAGTAGCTGAAAAGTGATATTTTTCACATCTTTAATAAGTTTTCACAAGGTCAGTATAGAACAGAATTTAAATTACTAATGATCCTACATTTGCACGAGACAGAAGTTAGTCCTTTGCTTAAGAAAGCTCTGCTTTTGTTAAAAAAGCAGAGGATACTTCTCTGTACTAAATACAAAAAATAAGATAATGATCCAGTAGTATAATACACCACAGTAAATACAATACGTACAAGCAACATAGATAACATAAAGAATTGTTGTTATATATTCTTAAAGTACTGAAAAAGTCCCATAAACATAAGCAAATGGATGTAATCTCAGAAGTTTACTATCACTGCTCAGGGAATCTTGCATTTTTTAATTTCTACCCACAATTTATTTACCTAATTTCCATATTCATTAATGATTTATTTATTTCCAGATTCAGAAACATCTCATGTTTATGAGATGGGCAGTCCTAACAAACTGTTAAGTGGAGCTCTGATTCAGTGAGGGGGAGTGTCAGACAGAGAGTTAGACCTGCCTTATGTACCCATTCATTGGCCTCAGGAGCTTCACCTTACTGACAGCCAACTAGTCAGGTACTCCACAGGGGGCCCACACAACCACCTTTCCTTACAAACTCCTTTATAAGCAGCTTGTTTCATTTCCGCCTAGGACTTTTTGAGGTATTAGCCATCCATCCATTATCTTAACCGCTTACTCCTGGTGAGGGTCGCGGGGAAACCTGGAGCCCATCCCAGAGCACATAGTGCACAGGGCAGGGGACACCCAGGGCGGGGCGCCAACCCACCACAGGGCACACACACACACACACACACACACACACA
>JABJVR010005405.1:0-13581 GCA_025773905.1 Chitala chitala | reverse complement strand
CACACACACACACACACACACACACACACACACACACACACACACACACACACACACACACACACACACAAATGCACGCACAAACACACAATTTTAGCAGAACACAAGAACATTTCACATGGTGCTCTCCATCAACATATGGGTTAGCAAACACAAAGCTTCAACAGACAGGAACACGAAAAACTGTAGCCACAGGCCCGCAGTTAAAACATTTCATTTTATTATCAAGCTGTTTAATCTGTACACTTTAAAATCATAGAAAAGGTCTTTTTAAATCTCTGTAAATCAGTAAACTTGGCTCTGAAGTAGGTCAGTAGCTGGATGACTTCCGGACGCTTGCATGACAATGAGGCTTGCATAATGTGTTTTTAAAGCTTTTGTATGATCCAAGCAAATCCCTAACTAGAACAAAATAAGGTCCATTAGTGGCTTCTCCCGCACTATTTTACAGCAGACTAGAATCTCCGCCCTTTCATCAGTACACTGACAAACACATTTTCTTTTTTACAAATAGACAGCAGGCCATTATTAACCTTTTATTGAACACACAACACATTTTTATAAGTCAGGTAAAGGAACCACTCAACCCCAGTGTTCCCAGCGTCTCACTGCGGACATCCTCTTAGTAATGTTCTGCGCATGTCCATCAGAGATTTAGACCAGCATCTGGCCAGCAGGACGCCCAGACCAGCATCTGGCCAGCAGGACGCCCAGACCAGCATCAGCTCAGCAGGACGCCCAGACCAGCATCAGCTCAGCAGGACGCCCAGACCAGCATCAGCTCAGCAGGACGCCCGAGAGAGAGAGATCAGTTTATGAAAAGATGCAAAAAGGCAGCATGGAAAATAGCAAAATGGGATGTGAAGTCACCCCTGTGTGACACAAGCGGGTAGGCTCGATGGCCCTGTGAGTGGTGCCTCAGACAGCTGCAGACTAGTCACCCCCCCGAGCTGTGGTGACACCCCATACACTGTTATTACTCTCACTTCGGAAACACCATCCCAGAGAAGCACAGGTCTGACAGCACAGCGAAAATAAGCGGTGTATGCAGCAGGCAACATGGAAATGCAACACACATATGCGCACATGCATGTGCACACACACGCACACGTTAGCGGGCCTCTTCTAGCAGAAATAATGTCAGGCAAACATCTCACATCATCTGCTTTCTGAAAAGTAAACTAAATTCACCAAGAATAAAAAAAAAAAAAAGAAAAAATCGAGACATGAGGAACACAGTGCGTCTTCACTCACATTAGCATCTTCTGAGCAGGACAAAGACTCCTATTGGTGTAAGCAGATGTGCACGCACACACAGGTCTGTCTTCTGTACACAGCCTTACACCTACAGAGCAGGCCTGAACTTCTAAATTTACAACAGAAGGCATCACTTTACTCAGCCTGAACATCTTCAGTCAAAGGAGTAGAAACCACAGGAATCATAAAAGAATCAGCAGAAGTGTGTCCAGTCTTACACAGTCCAGCGCTCGGATGTGTGCCATTCAGCAGCACTTAACATTCACACACTTTAGCAGCGATAAACACCTCAGACATCAAGTCTGCTTCAAAACAAACATGTCAGTCCTGCTCTTCAAATATGATGCTCACACCAAGCAGCTGGGGAACGATGCATCACAGAACAGGTGCTGCTGAACTGGGCAGCAGCACAGCGACGTGTGGACGGCTCCTGTCCCAGGACACAATCATCCCACCTTTTTATTAACTGATTAGAACGTAATTACACTGCAGTGTGTCGAACAGAGAGCCAGAACACATCACCGTGTTGGGATACGGGTTAACCCAAAAAAGCAGGAAGTGTGCTGAAGCAACACCCCGCGGTGCTTTGGGTTAACGGACCTCACGCACAGAACCACTGACGGGTGGGTACGGGGAACAGAGCACAGCACACACTGCAAACACAAGTTAATTAGCAAACAAAAAAGTATTTAAAATGGGGAATATTACAAACCATCACTCAGGTGCAGCCAACACCCTGGCAGAGAGAAAGTGCAGAAACACAGGGCCCATCTACAATTACGCTGCCCATTTCAGTGCCATTTCAGTTAGTTCTGCCTGTCACTGTGTGTAGACGGGCACACCGCAGATAATACCCATCCCACTGGCAGAGGTTCGGGGCAGCTGTGGTGAGCGCTGCGTCAGAGTCAGTGCAATTTAATCATCCGATTCCTATTTACAGAGTCACGTACACACAATACCCTGAAATCAGCTCATTCAGCGTAAACAACACACACATGCTGACATTACCAGTAGTGTTCGACTCCACATACACACCACCAACTTCACGGGCATACACACTCACACATAAAAGTTAACTTATAAACTCTTTCATAAAATAATACATTTGAAATCCTCTCTTGGATTATCCTGTACATACAGAGCTTGATAAAATAATACTTGTTGCATATTTTAACTTATTTAATAAATGTGCTTTATACTTAGATTATTCTTCATAATAAAGCTCTTTTCCAAAACAGCTGGGTGGGTTCCTCATATAGAGAAATGCCCTCAGAAGTGCCCTCCACCCAACAGTACCCTGCTCACAAAAACCACTCGACTGCGCACTGATTGGTCGGTTAGGAGTCCAGCAGCAAGTAGTCTTCATTTTCATTGGGTGGCAGCATCAGCTGCTGCTCGTAATAAAGGCTCTTGGCATAGTTGATCTCTTGAGAGATTCTGACAGCGAGGCTTTCGTTTTTCACGTGAACCTAGGGGACGAAACGAAGGGTCAAAGGTCACGCTGGTATTGCTCCTGGGACCTCCCACACACCCCAAAGAAAAAGCGCCAACGCTCAGCCTGCCGCTAACAAGGATGTGGTCATGTTGGGAGACGCATGGGACTAAAGAGTAGGCAGGGCTTACAGGGCTTACTGTGTAATGTCAATCACGGGAAACGTTTAAATAACCGATGAGGAGCTAGGTAAAGCCATGACAGGAAGGCGGTCCCTCGCCATTTTCTGGCACCTGCGCGGCTCGCTTTCAGGAGCTTACCATGGGCTTCTGGTGAGACGGCCCCGGGATGGCCACGCCGCTGCCCGTGCTTTCGGCCTTCTTGGTAAGCTGCACGTAGACCTTCCCGCGGTCCTTCGACACCAGGCAGTGGTAGAGGTCGTCATACTTGACCTCCAGGAAGATGGCCTCACGGTCCACGTACTCTCCTGGCTTCAGAAAGTACACCACTTTGGAGGAGATGAGCACGCAGTACGAATCGATGGGCTCAACGGCGATGAAGCTGCAGAGGACAGAATGGAACCGTTTCCAGCGTGAAGCAGAGTCAAGTACGTCAAACCCTGACGAGTGAGAAGAACGCTAGAGAGAACAGCCATTCCCATAATCCCTTCAAAACAGTCTCAACACGAAGGAGCTGAGGACATTAACTGCCCTCACTGGTAGGCCCAGAGACCATGTGAGCGGTCACATGAGAGGTCACATAGTAGGTACCATGAGCACACAGGATAGCAGAAGGATGACAAACTAAGCTCTCAAGCAGCAGGAGGGGCATTATGGGAGAGTTTAACTGAACTCCGTTCTCTTCACTGGTGTCTTGTGAGGTTCACTGAAGACACCGTATGAAAGCTTGAAATTGGCGGGCCAGAATGTGTGGACACTCACAACTCAGACTGAATGTTGTCAGTCAGTCGAAAAAGCTGCTCCTGTCCGTCCGCCTGGGTCGCTGAGAAGCGGGGAAGGAGGCCCTGGGGTCCCTTACAGCAGCGCGGCTTCCGGACACGCTGCATGCTGAGCCTGTGGGCATCGTCATCACCGTTACCATCATCATCATCATCATCATCATCATCTAGGGACTTACTGTGACATTATGTTTCCACTTCTGGAAGGGTGGTGGTGTTACGGTTACAGAACAGAACCTAAATGTTTGTGTTTGAGGAGAGGAAGTACTGACGTACAAATATGAACACGTAAATTCAATGTAAATGTGCTATATGTAAATAACAAAAAGACAAAAGATAATAATCCTCTTTACAATGTTGTGTAGGGAAGTCTTTTAAATTAGTACTTTATCACACAGTTAACTTTTCTAATGGTCATAACTGTGCCAGACAAGCAAATCAGCCTCTAGATAAACAGTCAGGGACCTGCAGGGATGTAAAGACACCGTCACAGGCCAACATAGCAGTCCAGTGGCAAAACAGAAAAGTTAACTGAGAGGTACAAGCACATGGTAAAAAGAGCTGAGAGGAAGACTGTTCAGTGTAGCTCTAACACACGACACAAGGAATGACATATCAAAGCCAAAATTACTTCTATCCAGTGTGTCACTGTCTAAAAGCATGTTTTACCATGCAGAAAACATTTACTAAACTAACCAGACATATGTCTGTTCCTTGACACACAACCTCATTGGAGCACTCCTTTGTCTTATAAACAACCTCAAACAAACACGCCTTTGCCTTGCATACTGCATTATGAACAGAACAGACGAAGCACAAAAACCACGTCAGAAGTTGAAGGACCACGTCTCTTTTTATAACCTAATTGCACATAAAACTGATGCAACTATTAATGAAAAGATGTAACTTAATGAAATGACATCTGGGTCTAAACAAGGATTTCCACGTTAAACCGCAAGAGCAAATTTTCATTTGTTCTTAACTCCTTTAGTTTTATGTGGACACAAAGGTAAGATGATTTGCACTGATGTAGCAAACTAAACAGTACAGAATCACAGAGAAGGCCTTCTGTAAGGGTCCAAGGGGTTTGGCAACAAAGCAGAAGCTTCATTGTTTTCAACCCTAATTGTTTTGTTTTGTTCATGGCTGAATATGCATTACAGGATCCATCATGACTATGTTATGTAGTACCATTTGAAACAGAAATGCGCATTACCTACAAGCGTTTTGTAACAATTGTCATATTGAATACCAAACTTCATGTAATAAAACGAAGATCTGGAAAATTAAATGACAAAAGAGCCTAAACGGCAAAAACAAAAAATTTGTTTACCAAGACGACCAAAATGGGAATAGCTGATTGGCCAGGCACTTCAGGAATTCTCCACTGAAATGTTGCCCAGATACAAATGCACATACTGAGCCAACACAAGCATCTACAGTTCACTTTGTGTCACCGCGGTGTTACACGGCCCATGTCACACTGCAATCAGCTCTACACTTCCCAGATGAGGCTCAGCTGAGGCCCTGCACCCCACCCCAAGGCTCTGGGCCTCACACTTGCGTGCATGCAGACGTTCTGCTTCCCATCACAGCAGGGCCGGGTGCTAGGGCCCCTGCTGCAGCTGCTATGGGGGGTGAATCATGCCTCAGGGGACAACGGCAACAAGGTAAACAAGTTCAATCAATAAAAAAGGACTGAAAGCTTAACGAGACATATGACAGGTCAAGAAATTGTTGTCAGACTGTTGGCACTTTAATTAGGACAAGGTGCAGTATTCATAGTGTACAGAGGAACGCACAGATAAAATACCAAGGTGGTGGACAGGTAATGTGTCACTAGACAGAACAATTAGGTTCAGTTCCAGGTCAGTACCAGACTTGGACTGGGCGGGTCCAGAGCTGGAGGGTATAACCCTACATTAGTCTGGGCGTTGGACCGTACTGACTGATGTGTCCCGACGGAGTGTGTGTAAGCCACATAAAGGGTTAACGCTGAGTGGGCACGCAGTCTGCTCTCACACCATAGCTCACACAGTTATGGTTTCCGCACCTTGGCACTCTGGTTACGAAGAGGACGAGGTCACATGACCAGTGGTGACCTCAGGAACAGTGTTTCATTGAGAAACTCTTGCTGAGTTCAGGCCCGTTCAAGGCCAGTGAGCTGCATCTCAACGCCAAACACAATGTTTGGACGTCAGAGAAAAGATAAACAGATGTGAAGTCAGCCCTGAATGTGGGGAACTACGCAATTTCAACAAAAGTGACAACTCAGGATGGGGCACAGAAGTGCTTATTCAGGCATTTTCACATCCCCCCCTTTTTTTGTTTTGAGACTGTAACTGAGCTGTTGCTGGCAGGCTGCTTGAGCCACGTGGAGGGTGGGGCTGGGGGCTAAAGCTAATAAAGAAGTGTGATCTGAGTGTGGGGGGGGGGATGGTTCAGAGGCAGGGCAGGGGCCGTGGCAGGAGGTGAAACGACTCTCCTTCCACAACACCTGCTTTCTGTTTGCTTCTGCTATTATAGCATACATGGAAACACACACACACACACACACACACACACACACGAACCACACTGAGGAACACGGCTGGACAACGTGACACAGCCACCAAACACACCTTTCAGCATGGCTATGAAGGCAGGTAAGGTTTACAGCTGAATTATCAACGTCCATACAAGGTTTCCAGGCAACACCGCATCCCTTACTGAGAAAGTACCTAAACTGTCAGCAGTCTTAGAAAAACACAAAGAACTGAAAGCACTCCAATAAACACACTGTTAACAAAATGACACAGAATTATAAAAACACTGACTAAACACTTTGCTTTATGATATAAAGCACTTGCAGTACAAATATGTCTAACCTGAAAGGAACAATTATTTTATTATCTGTGTTTTATATGTTCTCTGACACCTAACTTACAATAAACAAGGGGCCAGACGTGATAAATTACATAAACCTGAAGGAGAGGCGTTTATATACTGTAACGGCTCATTTGGGGAAGTCAGCACACATGAAACACACATTTCCACACACACACAGACCGGGTTCTGCTGACCAGCCTGATCCAGTTACTCAGTTAGCATGCATTCTTACACGCTAAAACAAAGTCACGGCTAGTGGCGGCGAAGGTGCGTGTACCTCACAGCGCAGTGATGAGGGTGCGTGTACCCGACAGCGCGGAGGCGAAGGTGCATGTACCCGACAGAGCAGTGACGAAGGTGCGTGTACCCGACAGCGCAGTGATGAAGGTGCGTGTACCTCACAGCGCAGTGGTGAGGGTGCATGTACCCGACAGCGCAGTGATGATGATGCGTGTACCCGACAGCGCAGTGATGATGATGCGTGTACCCGACAGCGCAGTGATGAGGGTGCGTGTACCCGACAGCGCAGTGATGAGGGTGCGTGTACCCGACAGCGCAGTGATGAGGGTGCGTGTACCCGACAGTGCAGTGATGAGGGTGCGTGTACCCGATAGCGCAGTGATGAGGGTGCGTGTAACCGACAGAGTGGCGGTGAAGGTGCGTGTATCTCACAGCGCAGTGATGAGGGTGCGTGTACCCGACAGCGCGGAGGCGAAGGTGCGTTTACCTGGGGTTGCTTACGCTGGCCATGTCCCGCACAGTCTGAGCCGTCTCTGAAGCGAAGTCCAAAGCTCCAGCCACGGGCTTAGTCACAGTGCCCACCAGGCCCTTCCCCAGGCCGGACAAGAAGCCACTCACACCCCCCTCCGTCTTCACCCCCTCCACCGTTGAGGTGATGACGCTCGTCAGACCGCCCAGGATGCCTGTCCAATGAGAGAGGTGCAGCTGAACAATGACCTCCTCACCCAACCGTCACACACCATGACAGGTCAAGTCATGAACATTGGTATTTGACAAATGACAAATGAGCTAGTTACTCATTTTGAGGACAAAAAAATTCTAATTAAATCTAAACGTACAGCAAAAGTGACCTGGGGGACAGTGCTGAGGAAAGACATGCAGGAATTATCATGCTAACATGACAGTGGCTAAATACAGACAGGAAAAACATCACTGTCACAACCAGGAATGTCATCTGTGCCCTTATCACAGTGGGGGTGTTGTGACCCCCGCTACAAGCTTTCAGAGCGAGAAAAGCCGAAATCACAGCCCCTCAGTCAGAACTAAGCATGCCTGCTGGTGTCAGCTGAAGGTAAACTGAAAAAAGCTCTACACACATGAGTTTCATGTAGGCCAAACCCCCCCCATAAGAGTGCAAATAAAGGACTTATTAATCATCTCATTTATACAAAGAAGCAAACAATATGCTGATTGTAATTTTCAACAGCGCTTGTGCCAGGAGAACTGGAGCTGCAGTATTTCCTTACTAACATTTTTTCCTTTCAGACACGAGTATTGTTCTGTCAGTCATCATCTTTGGTCATCACAGCAAGAAGGATCGAGCAACCAAACACGGGACAGATGAAACAGAGGCCACACACTCTCACACAGACACACGTGCTTGCACACGTACACACACGCATGCACGCACGTATGAAAGCTCTGCTGGTTCTGTACCATGTGCCAGTCCGTGAATGCCCGCCACTAGGTGTTCCCCGCTGGTGGCACCATGGTAACGGATGTACTCCCTCTCGCTCTGGTGTCGGTTGTCCATGGTCTTGCCCAACCCATCTGAAAGGGTTCCTGCAAACTAAAGGGAGAGAGAGAGACAGTTAACAGATCACAGCACGTCACGTGAGCAAGGACAATATCCCAGGTGGCTCAAAAGGCACAGAACAGAGACTCTGAAGGCGAACAAAGAGACACACTGGAGCATCCAGCTGTTAGCACAGCACCTGAGCACACAGCACAAACCAACACGATGCAGTCTGACTTTACACAGAGCAGGAACAGCCAAAACTTGTGTCAGATGCCTTGGGACCAGAAGCATGATCACACCACCGTTTGAGGAGTGTCACAAGTCACATGTCCATCTTTATGTGCTCTGTTTGCTATAACACTGTCCGTTTGACCTTGTGCTTCAAGGCCAAAGACATTTGACCAACCTTGGTATTATTTTCACCTTCATTTACCCTTCTGCAGTCATCCAAAGTCCTAAAATACACCATGTTCCTGATGCTTCAGCGACGTACCAATGAGTAGACTTCAGCCTAACTGACAGTGATCAGAAATTACAGTGGGCTGACTTTGTCAAAACTCGAAGAAAACATCAGGGAGACGAAACTTCTAATCAAAAGTCCCATTGAGATATATTTTACACAGTATTAGTAAAAAATATAGCCTATTCTAAACAATCAATTAAACAAGTCACCTCTTATTGTAAAGGGGAAAAGCTTTGAGTTATGAGGTATTGTAGGTACTCCACAAAGAAAGAGGTAACAACAACAGAGGCGAGATCTCTCTGTGTGTGTGTGTGTGTGTGTGTGTGTGTGTGTGTGTGTGTGTACAAACCAGGGCAGCCATTATCATCACTAACCAAGAGAATGTTTTTTTTTTTTTTGTTTAGTAAATATTTTGCAAAATTAAATCTTAAAAAAAATCTTAAAATGCATGTCACTTTCTGTTCCCAAGATTAATTGTTTAACAAGTTTCATTTTTAATAATCAAACAATTCTCTTATTTGAGCAAACATCTTGGTTTTTATTTTTTTAACTTTCAATCCCAGTAAATTCAGCAGCACTAATAGCGATGTGTGTACCTATTCAGCCCACGGCCCTGCAAGTGAAAACAGATTAATCTTAACAAAACAAACGTCTAAGCTACACCACCTATGTTTAGACCAGCATCTGAAATTCTATACATGTAATCATGTTACATGAAACTGGATTCTGAGTCTTTAAAAGCCTAGGGGAATCTGCCAAGGCTTACGGCACTAACAGAACCAGTAAAGGAAAACCAACTTTGAGGTCCAGTTGTGACCACCCCCTTATTACTGATCAACAACTGAGCACGGTTCACTTTGATATCAGCTTTCCTGCAGAGAATTTCATCCATCTGTTTGATATATCGGGATATAACTTGCCACAGGAGTGACATCCCACTTCATTCCAGCTCTGACCTGACTTTGCACAGAAACCCCCCCTCCCTGAAGCAGCGTGGGCAGGTGTCTGCTAGAAGGAGGTTTGTGTTACCAGCTCTCGGTGCTGCGCATTGGACTCATGAACTGTGTTAAAGCAAACACAACGTGCAGTGCACAGTCAGCGAGACGAAGCACTGAACTGGGAATGACCCTGGACGGGTTCATCTGAAGGCCAGAGTCTATTCTTCACCCGC
The DNA here is from genome assembly GCA_025773905.1 of Chitala chitala. Classification (NCBI taxonomy): domain Eukaryota; kingdom Metazoa; phylum Chordata; class Actinopteri; order Osteoglossiformes; family Notopteridae; genus Chitala; species Chitala chitala. The sequence continues at coordinate 3,673 of JABJVR010005405.1, read as the reverse complement.
CTTTGTGTGTGCGCGCGTGCGTGTGTGTGTGAAGGAAATAAACCAAACACACAACCCGTATCAGAGCTTTGACGGTGGAGAATAAAGGCGATAGACAAGTTTGTTTTCACAGAAGTTAACAATAAATAAAAGACAAAAAAAAGAAGAAAAGTGAGCCAGGGCATGTGTGTGTGTGTTTGTGTGTGTGTGTGTGTGTGTGTGTGTGTGTGCGTGTGCGCATGCCTATGAGCACGTCTTTGTGTGTGTGTGCACGCGCCTATGAGCTTGTCTTTGTGCATGCATGTGCGTGTGCGTGTGTGTGTGCGTGTGCGTGCCTATAAGCATGTGTTTCTCTGTTTTAGAGTGACAGAAATAGAAACAGGAGACAAAGGATTAACAGAGATGGAGACAAAATGCTTTATATAACTTTAGAGGCTCTATAGCACTGTAACAGTAAAAACAGCAAAAAAGACAATAACAGAGAGAAGAGAGAGCCGGGGGGGGGGGGGGGGGGTAGAAAAAGATGTGCACTGACGGGGGTGCTGCAGTATGAACGCCACGTAGCAAAGGTAATAGCATGATGCCAAGCTCCCTGTAAAGCTCAGCACTGCACAATGCTAAAATAGACTCGTGGGCTTTGGCTTAAAAGGTTCAGTTCACTCCTTTAGATGCTCTCCAAGCTGAAGATATCTGTTCTAAAATTATCCTGTTCTCTCCAAAAACCACAGAGCTCACAGGTTTGAACACGCAGATCCACAAATTAACCAATTTACAGGCTTCAGGGATCCTGTGGAAGCAGCTGAAAGAGAAACCAACTGACCTCCTGAGCTGAGGTTACCAAATACATATTTACATCAACTCAAACAAAAATGGAAAGCAGAAATGTGCGTGAGAACACGGCAGTTCTAGACACCAGAAGATTTCTGAATTTAGTGGGAGAAAAACCGAGTCTAACCAAAGACGTGAAAACAGACTCTGAATACACACCTTAATCTTTTCATGACTAACTCAAAAGAGGGAAATATTTAAAGTCAGTATGACGAGGGAATTCTCCTGAGCGGCTGCAGCTCTGCACTAGAATGAGCCATTTTTACCATTTTGTGAGCCGTAGTACAACAGGGAATATCTGCTCCAAGGATGACCGCCTTCACCCAAAAGCGTCCCACATGAATGTACAATGAGTGTATGGAAAAGCCAGTCAGAAAGAAAAGGAGCCCAAACAGCCCTAGGTGACACACTTTCTACAGAGCGAGTGAGTTTTGTGTTAGAACCAGATTCACGCCTCCTCAAAAGAGGGAGCTTCTCTCAGGATATTGTCACATTTCCCAGGGTACAGAAATAAAGAATGGTTTATAACATGTACACACTGATGCATCACTAACTCAAGAGTAACTGAAATTCAAAACTGAAGTATTCACAAATCCTCTACAATACTCTTATTTTAGTCTGCCACAGAAGCATGGACAACTTGGCTTTGAGAGTGGACACACAACAGAAAAAATGCAATACGTGTGGTCCAGTGCCAGGGCAGGACCCACTGGGTCCCCAGAGGACAGAGACAAAACGACCAAAGTACAGAGCGCAGTAAACTACCAAGGAGGCAAGATTCGACTGGGAGTCAAAGCAGAACCTGGGCTCAAGCAAAACCAGGCCTCACCATGTTCTGTGAGTCAAAGCAGAACCTGGACAAAAGCGAAGCACACGCGAAGCATGCCGTCGGCCGGGGCCCTCTCAGAACACGTACCTTGGCAGCAGAATTGGACACGCCGTGGGTGACGTTGCGGATGAGACCGCTCACACTGCCGTATCTTAAAAGCTCTGACACACCCTCCGTAACGTCGTTAAGCAGGCCCATTGGGTTTCCCAGGAAGTCCACAGAGCCCAGGATCTGGGCCGCCTGGCTGATCAGCTCCTGCAGTGGGACGACTCACACCCATTACCAAAACTCCCCAAGACACTTTACCCAGGTGTCCAATACTAATGCCGTAAATCCACCAGTATTCCCTATGTAATTTTTTTGTCATTTTACGAGTTAAAAAACAGCAACGTTGAAATGTGTTAAAAAATAATTCAGGTGCTGATATTCTAGAGAGTTATGTGACATAACCAATGAGCTATAATGAGCACTGACAGGGGAAGTGAATAACATTGGTTATCTCATTACAGTCGCACCTGGAAGTGGGTGGGGGTGTATTAAGAAGCAAGTGAATATTTTGTCCCTGTAGATGGTGTATTCGAAGCAGGAAAAATGAGAGAAAGCCACACATTAACATGAACCAGAGGCACGCTGCCTGCATTCAGCATGTCTGTGTCCACCGGTCGTATGACCCGAGTCTGCGCAGACACACGTGCGCAGCATCTCCATGTTCACCGGTCGTATGACCCGAGTCTGCGCACACACACGTGCGCAGCATCTCCATGTTCACCGGTTGTATGACTCGTGTCTGCACAGACATGCGTGTGCCGACGAGGTAAACGCGTGGGATTTGCTCATCTGCCTGTCCAGTCGTGTGGTCTCCTCACCTCTCTGTAGTGCTTCAAGATATCGTTGATGATGATCTCCTGGGTCTCGTAGGGATGGACCCTGGCAAACGGGTACATGTTGATGACAGCGTCTTCGAATCTGATGAGTGGGAATCCCAGGGCCCCCTTCAGAGCCTGAACACACAGGGGCACAGTACTCAGGGGGGCTGTGACCTCCCTGTGAACTACAGCACTTCCTAGCAACAGTTAAAAATGAGAACACCCACTCCTGAGCACCAGCTAAACGACATATCCATAAATACGTGGAAAAATCCCCAATTACTCACTGGTAGACAAGGAAACGCTGACAACATGGGGAAAGTATGACAAACTCAAGCAAACCTCTGAGAGGGAAGGCAACAAGGCCTGAAGTCTTCATTAGTGTTTTTCAAAGCTTTCATTTAAAATTTCTGTTTAAATTATTAATCATAAATGGTATAAAAATATGTTGGACGACTAAAAGAGAGGAAAACAACATGTTATAATTAAATCCATAGAGGAAAGATTAGCAAACAACTTCACAAACTGCAGCTGAATGGGGCTAACGCACAAATAATCAAGAGGAGAACAGATGCACACGACTGATGACGTTTCATAAACAGTGTGTGTGTGTGTGTGTGTGTCTGCAGTATGGACTGTCTGACACTGACAGGTGACAGGAAGTCAGAAATAAAGCTCTGTCGCCCCCTTGTGGCAAACAATGAACATGTGCAATGTTCAATTGAAAAATACCTTTTAGCCACAAGCATAATGTTCACAGTGCTTTTCTGTAGCAACTGAGCATTGGTACACTGTAGGTGCACAGATGAGTGTGACAAACTGAGGCAGGGACACAGAGAGGAGGACAGCTGCAGGTGACAAGTGATACCTTGAGGTCCAGAGGGAGCTTGTTCGAGGTGAACACGCTCAGCTTCACCTGTGGCAAGCTGATCTTGAGGTTTTCAAAATAGTAGCGCTTTGGTGCCCCGCCTTCCTCATTGGCCTTCTCATAAAAGTTTTCATCTGGCTTCTCAACCTCTGAAAATGGAAACAGGAACAGTGTGTGTGTGTGTGTGTGTGTGTGTGTGTGTGTGTGTGTGTGTGTGTATACAAGACGGTTCATGCTCGAAAACCCTCCAATGTGGCTGAATTACAACAATTCTGCAAAGATGAGTGGCCCAAAATTCCTCCA
>JABJVR010005404.1:2466-13581 GCA_025773905.1 Chitala chitala | reverse complement strand
TTCTCTCACATATTTCCGTCTATTTTTTATTTTACTTTACCTTGTATTTCTTTGTATTTTTTTTTGTAATTCCTAGTAAATCACTTTGTTAGTGTTATATATATATATATATATATATATATATATATATATATATAAAATGTTGGCTTGACTAAATCTCTCCTGAATTCCTGTTCTCTCCAATCACCTCTGTCCCTGCCAACACAACCCAGGAGGGACAGTAAAGGAAGAGAACACCCCCCCGCAGTCCCACTCACTGTTAGGGTGTCCTCCAGCTCTCCCAACTCCTGCTCCAAAGGCTGCAGCTCAGGAAACCTTTCCAAGCAGCCCTCCAAGGCACTGCGAACTGAGCTCAGCAATATTTGTATGCCATCCTCAGCAGGCTCGGCCTCTAATCGAACACCAGGTGTCGAGGCCTCCTCTGCTACTCCTTGGGAGGGGTCCTTCTGTAACATATCCTCCCCGCCCAGGGCATCTGCCTCTGTCCCAGGCAGCGAAATCTCCTCCTCCAGTCTGGGTTCACTCTCACTTTCAGGCAGTCCAACATGAGCCCCACACTCACCCTGACTGCTCTTCACCTCCTCCTCTACCTCCACTTCAGTAGTAGCTGCTGCTGCGGTGGCCTCGATTTCCAGCTCTGTGTTCTCTGTTCTGAGTGGGCTGCGGGTTTCCTCTGAGATCAGGGAGCCCACAGCAGACTCCAACACATCTGCAGCGTCCGTAGTAGCATCATAACCCAGCGTCTCAGCCAGCTCACCATCTGTGCTGCTCTCACTGATGTGGCTCAGTGATCGGCAACAGCGGGTGTGTCCGTTAGTCACCGATCTCCTCTCGCAACCCTCTTCCCTCAAAGGACCAGCATCAGACTCCTCTTCCTCCTCATCTGGGTCATCAGGGTGCAATAAAATGGAGTTGGTGGGCTCACGAGGAGCAAAAGAGATGTGGATGGCAGGTAAACTGGCTTTCAGCTCTGGTTGGACCAAATTCTTATGGGCATAGCGTGTTCCCACCGAAGGCTGTGGACTAGAGGAGTCATCGGACGACTCAGAGGAGTTGGACCATGCTGTGCCATTCTCCACGTCTTCCTGCCTCCGCAGCATGTTCTACCGTGAAAGAGGAAACAAAAGTCCAAATATGACAAAACTGGATGAAGGATGCGGAACGGTGGGTTCATATCTTCATGCACGGTGAACGTCACAGAGATTTGGGATGGGGCAGCGTATTGTGTCTGTATCAGGAAATTAACGCACACTTTCATGAGACATCATCGGGTACTCACATAGAAAGCTTGCTCACGCAACGATGGGGTGTCGGGAGGGCTCTGGTTGTAGCCAGCCAGCCGCTTGGTTACTGTGGAGACTTTACTCACTGTGCCTGTGGATAAATTCTGGTCATCCTTGTCAAAGGGGCTGAGAAAGAAGAGTTAAAATAATTTCTAATTATAACAGCATCCTTTTCCTGTGTCTAGTAACACAAACTTTAAAGCTAAATAATATCAAAAGAATGTAAATCACCCGCCAAATGGTTTTAAATGAATGCAACAGAAAACGTTTCCATCTGATTTAGGGATCTGTTCAGAGCTGGAAAGTTTACTCATTAACCACCAGTCTAAGTGATGAATGGTAGCAAAAACACGACAAAGCTCTACTCTCACACACACACACACACACACACACACACACACACACACACACACACACACACACACACACACACACACACAAAAACAAAGTCGAAACGAGGACAAGAGACCAGTAAAAAGAGAAGAGGATTAAAGCGCATGCTGACATGCGTGGGACACCCACTTCCAAGTGACCTCTAGGCTCAGCTTCACCGTCCCCAGGTCATTGATGTCTACAGCGACCATCTGACACTGTGCTGTGAACAGCTCTTTAGTCTCACAGGACACCGTCCCTACCACCACGTGATTGGCCAAGCTCTTCAACTCAGTCACCTAGCAACACCAACAGACCAATCAGCAAAAGTGCCATTGCACCTTTCACAGCTGCAGCTTGGAAGTCTGAGTGATATACATTCAAAACTAATGATTCAGCAAGGCCATGGGTTTAGATTCAGTTTGCGGCTCTCACCTTAATGGAAAGGAACTCGGACACAAGAGGCATGAATACCATCTCCTCACTGTCCCACACCTGCCTGCCGTTAACCTCGATCCGACCCCTCAGCTTCCAACGCTGTCGTCCATACTTCATGAAGATCTACCCAGAGGGGTCAAGCGCCATAGAATACAAATGCACAAACACACTGAGCTGTCACTTACCAGGAACTGCGGACTAACACCATTAAATACATGCATTTTTCCTTCATTATTAATGCTCCCCAAAATAGGAAGGACTTCAGCACAAAAATGGAAAGTTTCAGACAAAAGGTAAACTACCTCATACTGATCTCCAGCACACAACCTCGCAAAGCCAGCCAGACCTGTGAGGGAAACATCACCTAAGACAGCCGCTTAGCTGCTGTGTCCATACACAGATGTTCGAAATCAATTATAATGAAGGTGCACACATGCTTTTTTTGAGAGGGAGAGGAAGGGAGGTAGACCAAGCTCACCTTTCATCTTGATGCGGAACTCCCCCAGAAGGCTCTCCAGCTCATTCTCCAGAGTACACATGCTCTTAATGCGGTACAAAGAAAGAACGAAATGAAAATGTTTGTCTTCTCATAACAAATACATGTCCATCCCCCATTGACTGTTCCCCAACATACCATCCACACCCAGCATCCTCTCTGCACCCCTGTGAGCCACACCTCAAAGTAGTCCCAGTACCCCCTGCTTTACACCTCAGAGTACCCCCGACACCCTAGGCCCAACCCCGGGTCCATACCCTGGACACCCTACGTCCACGCCTCTGAGTACCCCCGACACCCTACGTTGCCCCCTGTCCTTGGGTCCATGCCTCCGAGTAGCCCCGACACCCTAGGCCCCCCCAGGTCCATACCCCGGACACCCTACGTCGACCCCCGCCCCTGGGTCCACACCTCCGAGTATTCCCGATACCCTTTGTGTGCCTCGGTCAGGCTTTCCCTGGCCTCACGGCTGCCAGGTGAGGCCGTGTATGCCTTCACAATCCTACTGGCTCCGTCACGCAGCCGTCGCTGCATGCAGTATGCATCGTAGAGCTCATCCACCTATAGAAAGAGAGGGCACTGGTGTATCCCTGTTCTGTTTAGCAACATGTCCACCCTACCTTCTTGTGCGTGCACACAAACATTATGTTTAAAACACAAAAAGAAAAGAACAGCCATACAATTTATGTTTTTAATCACCACGAACAAAGTTTAATACATACGAACAAAGAATCCTTACTTTGCTAATGTGGAACTCCAACCTTCGCATGAACCTTTCAGTCACCTTCACCTGCTGTTTAGAACATAAGAGAAGTTGTGCAAAGGCACAGTCCTGCCATATGCAACGCAAACTTCCACAGTGTAGACAGACCTCCCATTACAGTGCCAGCTAAAGGACCTCCTGCGAGACGAAGAAAACTGCAGAAAAGGGGCTCACCTTGTCTAGGTCATACAGAAAACCCTGAAAAACAAGCATAACATTTTTTTTTCCCCAACCAAAGTGGACAAACAAACAGTGAAGACAACAGTATTAAAAGTGAAACTTGTTCCAGTCTCACCAGTCTGGAATTTCTCTTAGACTCCATTATCTGCCTGCTTAGGTTGTCCAATTCCAACTGATGAACCTGCAGATAGGTCCTGCGGGTCAACCAAAAATACATCACTTCCACGTTTCTGCAGGACGTCCTGCTACCTCACTGTCCACACAACACCTGTGTTTAGTCTACAGAACAAACGTCAGTTGTCAGAGTACACAGTGTGTGAAGATACGTAATGCACAAAGGTTACACGGTGTCATGTTAAAGGTATACTCACTGCAATCCCCTCTTCAGTGCTTCATATACCTCATCCAGCCTCTCTGGCTGAGGTACTTTGGGTGTAGGGGATTTGGTAGGGAGGGTGAACATTCTTCTACCTTGGGGTGTTTTTCACACTAGACAGCTTCCTATGCAAAATAAGGCAAATCAGAAACAGTATGGGTATGGTTTTGTCAACAAGACTCTGAAGCAGAAGACAGCAGTAGAAGTAGAATTCAGAGGTCTTCACTGCCAGCATTTGAGAATGATAAAGAAAAAAAATAAAAATAGATACTAAAAACATTCATTACGTATAACTGGTTACACGGTATTACAAAAAAAAATTAGCATTTATTTGAAACCATAACTAGGTCTCCTCCATTAGTCACTTGGTGCAGGAGAACCTTATCCATCTGTTCTTTTTGCATCGTCATGGTGACACTGATAACAAGAGCAATACATGGGGGGCACCACACACCAGGGAGTGTTAGAAATGATCAAAAACATTCCGGCTATGTAGACAGTCACATGATGCTTCTAGGGGTGGGAGAAGCTATTAAAGTCACAGACAGAAAACAGATGCATGGATCACATGACCTGACCCAAAAGGGGAACGAGTACACATGGTCACGTGACCTGACAATTGTTTCATTTAATAGTATATACTGATGTACACTATAACACATCAGTGCTTAGAGAGGGAAAACATCTGACAGAAAAGCCACCTCACCTGTAGGCAAACTCCTGTGAACGGCTGGCTTCTAATGATGGATCTGAGGACAAGTTGACGAAGAGGATGCACTGTGTGAGACATGCCGCATGCGCTGGAGAGACTCCCTATGGGTTCAGAGGTAAAAGGTCAAGATGACAGCACTAAAAACATTTTTGCATAGGCCTCGCACACTAGTCATGTGAGCACTTTGTGGAATCCTAACAAACTGTTGAGGTCCACCAACCCGATCCCAGAGAAACCAACAGCCTGTTGTGTTCTTACAATACAACTAAATGGTACCATGTTTTTGATTTTCCTCACTTGAGGTGATGAGCTCCTGAAAACACCTGACTGGAGCAGAATTTTGCACAGGGTTCCAATTAAGAGCCCTGAAGGTGTCAACCACATTGCTCAAACATATTTAAAAAGGCGCACAGAACAGAGGATAAAGAGGAATGGACAGAATTGTGCTGAGTAAGGCCCAGAAAACATTGCTGCTTCCCTGTCAGTCACCACCCTTTGGTCCTGACAGAATGTACAGGCGTGATGCCAAACCTGTACCTTCACATCGAACACTACACTTCTCTGTTCACGTTTGTCTCATTCAGACACAGCCTTGAAGGAGCCATTACATGCTGAACATAGACTAGCCTCCTACACACAAAACATCAAGGCAGAAGCAAATAAGGAAGTGAGGATGGTGCCTCTGTGTAACAGTTCTCTGCTTCCCTTATATGTGCAGTAGACCACTGCAGTGCCCTCACCCATTCATGTCATTTAAGTTAGGGGTGGGGCACGGCAGACTCACAACCAGGAACAAAAACTACCATAGCTCTCAGCAGAGACTATAACGTGAAGTAAAAAGGCCCTAAAAACCCCATGCCAAAACAGGTGAGAGAAAACCCAGGCAACAAGGGAAACAAAGAGCAGACATCTGGACAGACGGCAGGAACCCAACCCTGAGCCAACCCTACCAGCGCGCGCACACACACACGCACTTCTTCCACTCTGTCAGGGAACAGCAATAGCTGCACAAAAAAAAAAAAAAAAAAAAAACCAAACTTTGGCCACAGTACACCCCCACCTCCTTGGCTGTGGACCCTAGCGGGGACGTGTGCAGACAGTGACAGAGTGGAGGCCGCCCTAGGAAATGGAGCCACACCCACCTGGTGCCATCCCTGTCCCAGCCCCCCCTCTCCTTTTCACAGACTTCCTGCTGTTCCCGAAACATGGCTGTGCATCACAGCAGGACAGCCGTGAACAGAGGAAGTGCAGCAAACCTCTGACAGCGAGACACTTAGCTGCTTTTCTCCACTTGGACTCGTATTACAGGACGGATACAATGTCAACAGATTAATGACTGAGTCAGAGCTCCCACTTTATAAATTCATTAAACACTGCGGGTTTAGCCATTAACACAACTAGAAAAATGACTGGTTATAGTACTGAAAAAAGTTTAGAGCCTAAAGCTTTTTTGGTGGAAGTTTCCTGGTCCATATCCCAGCCCTGCCAGGTGTGTCCTTGAGCAAGACACTCAGTGCTAGCTCCCCGGGCACCATGTGGCTGCTCACTGCTGCCCCCTGGGGGAGGGGATACATGCAGAGGACAAATTCCTTGTATGTGACAAACATACTTGGCCATAAACATGATCCCCTTTCCTTTCCCAAAAGTGATTCTGACTGTTTGACAGGCGAAAGGGTGAAATTTAGCACTTAACCAAAGCTCTGTAATTGGGTTCTGTGAGCTGACGGCTTCATCTTGCTGGGACCATCTTGAACAGGAGCCTGTGTGTTTCCTGTCTACTTCCCTCACCTCAGTGTCTGGAACTTCCTTCTGCCTGTGTTGCCAACTGTGCCTTAGAAACACCAATCACTTCCACAATCTCTTAACCCAATGAGCCCTAAATTTCACAAGCAAAAATTTAATGTGGTACATCTGAAATTGCAGCCCTAGAATGAGCTGTGTAGTAACAGTTTTCAGACTCAGACAGCATCTGACCCACCAATAGCAGCTCTTGCAGAATGGCAGCACAGCTGGGTAAAGCCTGGCATTAGGAAATTATGTAATCGGTCCTATTCCACTTTGACCAACAGCAGTGAAATTAGACAGATGCATGCTGAGACAACAGCAGAAGGACCAGGACCATGTCTGGAGCTGAGCTGTAAGCCTGTCACTCATTTAGCAAGCTGCCAGTTCAGCGGCACTGAACATGCATGTTACCAGTCCTCATCCAGTTCAAGACTTTGGCCAAAGAATCAACACCCTGATAGTGAAGCTTCTCAGAAAAATGCAGCAGCACTTGCTGCTCAGTTCATAGAATTTAAGGACATTTGGAAAGGGACCACCTGGTTAAGGAATGCCACTTCACTATCAAATACTACCTTTTAAGTAGTCTTATACAGCCTGAATCTGAGTTCACACAGTGTGATTGCTGTCCTATGACCGGTAGTCTAACACGACAGAATGTGCGTAACCACCCAGCCAACAGGACAGGGAAGACCCCCCGTCCCGTCCCCTCCTTCATGACACCACCATCAGGGAAATGAGCTTCACTGCACCCAGTTATTTTAAAAATATCAACAAACACTTATCAGAAACAAAACAGGGAACATAATCTGGCTCCAGCTCACAACAATACAAGTGCTTTCATTGTCACCATGGCGTGACCCAGGCTCTTATAGACACAGATGACTCCGCCATGCCTGCTTTCCCGTAGGTGCTGACCTTAAACCACCAGACCGGAGGTATAGGATGATAGAACACCGCATCCCCTAAAGAAAGCAGGCCTCCATTTATTCAGATAGTGCTGCTGAGAAGTTGGTGAGAAATCACACCTGCTCTGTGCTTTTCAAAGGTCATAGTTTGACGCCTTCCTTTAAACATCTCCACAGAAATTGAGTACGTAGGCTGTGTTCCAGAGACCACTCACACTTGTGCTGTGCATCTGACGGACCCAATTATTCTCAACCCTACCTCCTCCTCCTCATCATAACCATTTTTGTTAATTAAATCATTAGCCAGATTACTGCTCTATATCACCAGCTAAAACAAAGGTCTATTTGTGAGACAAAGAAGTGTTCCCACACACATCGAAGGGCTGACCAAGGCAATTTGTACATGTAGAACAACTAGGACTCCAGTCCACTTTGAGATCAGCTGGAAACTAAACCTGTTTCATCCAGTTAAATTTTACCCCAAGTACAGCAATATATAATATAACAAAGATATTCGCCATTCTTTTCATACAACGGATTTTAATCGCAGCAGGTCCTGGCTCCTCACAGGTGTGGAGCCAACAGCAGAAACTTCACTCTGCAGAATGTTGTAGTGGGGCACGGCTGGAGAGCCCATGCACTTCACTTCACTTCACTGCTGACCATCTGTATGTCTTACAGTAATTGAAACGATCGCTTACAGTAAAGTGGCCAACCTCTATCTCCGTCTTGCGACATTCATTTTAACGGAGTAGTGAGTGATCAGGGTGTCGGCAAGAGCTTCGACCACCAGGAGCTGCAAGCCCAGGGCTGTATACTGCAGGACAGTCAACTGTTAAGATGATTTCCGTCAAGTTAATTGTACACATTACTGTGCCTTCTTGGTTGTAAATTTTGAAACAAGAAGGATGTTTTTAATTGACGAGAACAATAATGTTTGAGTGAAACACACCAGTTTTGACGGCGATTGTCCTTAAAGCATAAAAGAGACAGCAGCTAAATGCGTCGTAATGAGACATTATCACTTAAAAAGCCATTTTACAGCTGAACGTCACAGTGTTCCCTGTGCTCAGAGCCCTTACACACCAACACCAGACATTTACACCCGACCACAGAAAACACAAGCTGTCCCTCGGCATCCGGTCTCCTTATCGCCTGCGCCCAGATTTCGTCTAGATTTCGTTCATAAACAAGTTGAGGAAGAGCAGGCGGACCCAGACAGATGGTACACACCGCTCATTCTGCGCTGTGACAACCCAGCATGGCCTTCCTGCAAACACACCGCACGCCGAATGGACCTGTTTACAAGCTGATCGGACACCTCCATGCAGGAGGTCCGCACCCATCCATCTCCACATGTTCTCACGCCGTTACGTCGTACTCACAACACCTAAATAAATAGGAGCCATTGTAAAATACCTACATGTTTGAAGTTTCCGTGTACACCATCAAATGCAGCGCCACATGAAAGTAAATGGTCGATCCTTTGTTGTAGTCAGTTTGGAAGCAGCAGACTTTAGATTCGCCGTCTGTAGCCGCAACAATGTAACTGGGTAGCGGAGCTGCGTGTGGGCGAACCCCCGTTCCTGCAGAACTGCGCCCCTGTTCCCCCAGCGCCACTTTCCCTTCCGTGCGTCTGGGCAAGCTAAAATCCAGGTCGAGAACAAGCCTTTCAGAATCAAACTTAACCAAACCAAATCTGCGTGCGCGTCTTCAGTCCGTCAGCAGTGCGTACTGTGGCATCCCCAAACGGCACCGGACACAAAAGCAAAGCCCGATGGTCAAGCGAGCTCTGCAGCCCAGTGAGAGAACCGATGTCCGTTTGCTCCGTGCTCTCCACTGCTCCGCTCGCCCCTCTTGATCTTGCCAGAATCACACAGCCCTGCGCAGGGCCGCTGCCGCTCCTCTCGTTATGGAGAATTGAGATGGGCGAGGGGGATGGTGGGAGGAATAGGGCGGACTTTCAGTTTTCCGTTTCGTCTGTCATGTTGGAGAACAGGGCGAGACCGTGGCTCCTCTTTGGTTCACTCGTCCTCCACGTCTCCTCCCATCACCCAGCCTTCATCCACAAGGCGTCCGCTCAGCTGCAGCGGATGTCCGTTATTAAGTTAATCACATTAAAACAATGAACATTAAATATTTGTTTTGGGAAAGCTTACCCAATTTATCCAGCACCACTAAGTACGGTATGATCACACACACTGTAGCCATGCATCACGCTGGACAACACACACACACACACACACACACTGTAGCCATGCATCACGCTGGACAACACACACACACACACACACAGTAATAACGTGTGTATGATTTCTAGGAAAAGGTGACGGGGTTTGCTGCAGCAAGCCTTAACATCGGATTAAAACCTACATTTAACCCGTATTTAATTACTATATTGGAATCTTAAATGGACACAAAAACCTCCAGGGCTCTCCTTCAGTGTCACAAGGCTGATGTAAAAAGTTAAAGCGTAGTTTTAATATAAAGGCTCATAATCTGGTCATCAATATAGAAAATATGTGACCGTAACGGCGCTGCAAACAGAATTGCTTTAATTCCTTCTCTATTCAGACCGTAAAAAGTGGAATCAGGCGAGTTACTGTAAATAGAACCGTAAAATCGCCATATTCCCGATTTCGCTTTCCTCCTACTCACACAAGTTACATAAGCGGCGCTTTTAAGTTCTTTACAGTTTCTGTAGTACAGGTCTCAGCGACAGGGCACCGTGTCTGTCCGGGGGGACTGACGGCGGGACGGGGAACCCACAGGACAGCTGCGGGGAAACTCGGTACACTTTCTCAGCTGTTCACACCCCAATCTCAGCTGTGTTTGGTGGTAACTCGTCTGCTCCTGTCACGTGCTCCAAAATGATGAAGGGCCAGGGGCACCCCCCTCATACGGGAGTCAAATTTCAAAAACAAAGTGGTGCATGAAGTTCCCTTTCCCAATGCAGTGGTGGGGGAAGGGCATGCTACAAAGGTAGAGGGGTATACCTGTCCCTCCCCCCTCCAGCACACAGAGGGTGCACACCTGAACTAAGCAGATCCAACACGTTATGGATTCACTTCAGCTGAACTCTGGGTTCCACTCTATCTTTAGCTTTCATTTATATTCACAGCAAATCTCATTGCCACAATACATTAAAACAAACGGCCGCATGCTTAATTAGAGACGGACTCAGCGGCTGTAATCAGCACTTCAGGGCTGAAGAAAGTGAAAGAGAGAAGAGCATAAATGAGAAAAGGGGAAAGCTTCTCAGCCCTGGGAGGAACTGGACAAGTTCCATCCTGCCCAAGGCTCTACCAGTCTAACATATCAGGAAGATAGCAAGCTGACACCATGAGTGAGTGGTCACCATGACAACGGCACTCATTCGCACCTCTTTTCAGTGCTCTGGTCCAGGTGACAGGGTGCAGGTGCTGGTGGGAGTTCATGTTTGAGACATGAGTGTTCAGAGACATTTCAAACAGTAAAATGCAGGTCTCTTATACAGAGACAACTTTGGTCCTGAACTGTCCCTCACTTCAGATGCAGCACTGCAGTAAAATGCATCCCTAATTACAGGTCCTGGAGGTCAAACAGCTGGACAGCCAGACTTGGACTACATTTGGACAGGCAGACTTAGACTGCGTTTAGACAGACAGATTTACACTGCGTTTGGACAGGCAGAGTTAGACTGCGTTTGGACAGGCAGAGTTAGACTGCGTTTGGACAGACAGATTTACACTGCGTTTGGACAGGCAGAGTTAGACTGCGTTTGGACAGACAGATTTACACTGCGTTTGGACAGGCAGAGTTAGAC
>JABJVR010005403.1:0-13583 GCA_025773905.1 Chitala chitala | reverse complement strand
TGTATTTAGTGCTAAGCAATTTGTGTTCATCCATTTTTCAATGTCCCTGAGGCATTTAACTAAGGTGTGAACTGACATTAAGTATAAAACATTAACCATATTGTGGAACTGGTTGTTGTAACTGGCATGGTTAACTGAACATACATTTCATGATAGTCTGATATTTTGCTGCTTATAAAAATATTTTGCAAATTTGGCTGACTGCAGCACATCATTTGACGGCTTGATATCCAAGCATGGCATGTCACAGTTCATCTTAACTTGAAGAAAGGATGTAAGAATATCTGCACCCATGACTATTAAACAACTTTTTAGTGGTTAGTCCTAAGTTTACACTCAGAAACATTGTTCACTATATACCCAATGGAATTTTTTTTTCCCAAACTTTTTCATTGTAATTGACAAGGACAACCGCACCAGGGCTTGACCCCACACCATCACAGTTTGGGCAGAGTGACCAGATGAGAATTTTGTCCCACTGAACTAAATACCCAAATTTCACACTAATCAGAAGATTTCTACCTTAGCAATATTTACTTTGCTACACATACAAACAATTAAGCAATATATGGATCTGTGCAAAAGACACATTTTAACTTCTTAATTCAAAAGTAAGTTGTCATTACAAAACATCATGGAGTTTTATCTTACAACTAAAGCACTTATCTAGAAAATCAAGGCAGCGCTGCTTGAAAAAACCCAAATCCTTTTGTTTGCAATGTATCAGCTTGTTTCATAAAGACAATTATTGATGTTTTTCTTACATTTTCACTAATGAAAGGGGAATGTCATTAGGCATTTCAGCGTATAAAATTAGAAAATTATTATAGAAAATGGAAAAAATGCATTTCCCTTTAAAACAACACAAAACCATTACAGCATTAAGAGGGAAACGCAGAGAAATAATGGTCTGAGTCCGAGTGAACTATGTAAGCACTCAGACGTCACAAATGAGACCCATCTGTGAAGAGTGATTGTCCATCCAGCTGTCTGCTTTTGACCGACCACATTGAAGTAGTCATGATGAATTTTTCTATTTTAAAAAATTCCCATACATTTACTCCACTGGTTTATTTCATGACATACAGACATAATCACAAAATGCATGCCATAACCTAAAGTACTCGGTGTTACTAACAAGCATTAGGAAAATTTAAACACCAAATTGCATTTACATTTTCTTCTTTTTCAAAAATCTTGTTAATTGGAATAAAGGTTTTTGGGATAGCAGTAACAGTTTTCACTGTAGTTTTGCATACTTTATAATTCTAAGTGTATTTGAAGTTATTGAAATTCTGAAAGATTGCTAAAATTCAGCTTTTAATAATGATTTCCAAAGGCAACATTTTTCTTTATTTGTTGTCTATGAAAAATTGTTTTAGACTAAAAAGTGTTAGTACAGTATTAATTTCACAGCGGAAATGGCCTTCTAGACTCCCAGCAGTAACAGAATAACCTGTACACAGCAGAGATATCACAATTAATTGACACAGACTTTTCATTTCCAAGTCCTGCAATTCCCTACTTATGTGCAATTCATCAAGCAAAACAAAAAAGGCAGAAAAACAGCAGTTTTGTTCTCTCTTTCGAACAAGTTTAGAAAGACAAGATCCCACAGACAGATGGTTAGGTTTTCTTGAAAAGTTTATTGACAAAACCGATGACATCAAAGGTATTTGTATTGTGCAAAAATGAGTACGTGTGGGGGTGCATCCTGGCAGGGTTTGAGTTGTCCTGGCAAGGGAGTTGGAGAGGTGGGGATCCCCGCTTCCTGTTGGCCAGCGGGCTCACAGTTTGGCAGTGACCCTTTGGAGCTGGTCCCTCAGTTCCATACGTGCAACGGAGGAAAGGTGCACCTCGTCTGGCCCGTCGGCGATGCGCAGCGTGCGTGCGTACCCATACCTGCGTGTGCGTTGCAGGGGATTACCTTGACATGACAGCACCATGGCTCAACACAGACTGTGCATGCTTAAGCCATGTCCTCACATGAACTTGGGTAAACGTTTGACAAGTTCAACTCCAAAAACAACTGATTTTACATTTTTACTAAGTTAATAGTTTGTCAGTGTAAGTTTACAATAAGATATTCTGTATTTACAGTTTGACCACATGCTCTGTAAACGGTGTCTGTACCCTATGAAATGGAGTACATAATTCCTAAGGTCTGTATCAATCCTTCATATCAGCCTTGAATTGTTTTCATTAGTAACTTGCACAAAAAAAGTAAACACCATCAGCATTGACAGCCTACACAAAAGAGTGAAGTGACAAAGAACCACTTGTGAGCTAACAGGGCCTACACTTTTGGAAATGCTACTTACATTTGTGCCAAAGGGAGGTCCCCTGACACACCAGCTCCCCCGTGGACCTGAATGGCACAGTCCACCACCTGGCAGACCATCCTCCCAGCAACCACTTTGATCATGGCAATCTGCACACAGAGAGCAGAGTGAGCTCCAGGCTGCCATTGTAGCAGGTCCTGTCCTGGCACCCTTCTAGCACACATCACGCTTTGCCATTTCTGATTCAAACTTGCTGCAGGTTTATTACTTTCAAATGATAAAAATCAGCTCCTTCCCCAAAGGTCAGAGTTAAAGTGAGTTAAATTGCAGCAAGCATGTTCATTTTCAGACTGTCACCTAGTGTGCTTTACTCCTTATTCCTTACTGTGAACCTGTACAAAAACATGCGCCTTTTAGTTTGCATTCATTTGATATCATTTTAAATCCATTTTCCACCCTTATGGAGCTTAATTCTTAGCCAAAAGCTTTTTGTGAATAACTTCTTCCCTACCGCTGATTTTCAAAATGGTGACACATGTTTAGCAGTACGTTTCCATTTGTTAGTGCACTTTCCATTTTCAGAAGATAAGCAGCACTGACCAGGTGTTAAATGCTTGCATTAGCGGGACAGCCCGAGACCTAATGTCAAGAACAGGTATGCCAAGGTGTGGTACCTGCTTCCGGGCGCCCTGGTTACCGCTGGTATCCACAGAGTGGGCAGCATGGAGCGTGAGTAGACGCGTCTGCTCGATGGCAATGCGGCACTCTGCGATCCAGTGAGCGATAACTTCCTGGAGCCACCAAGAGCCGCACGATGGGAAAGGACAGGAAAAAATGTCAGCTGTAAATGAGCACATCACACATTGTCTAAACCACTGACAACATACACAGTGGTCACTATACAGTACATTAGGGATGAAACTGTTACCGGTCTCATGGTGAAACACAGTAAAAGTCCTGACAGTTAGTGTTACCGTTTAAAATTTTATTTATCATTAAACCTGTGGTTGATTATTGCACTTTGAAAAACTTGCTGTTGAAAATCTAAACACTGTCCAGCATTAACCAAAGATAGCAACATGTGCAGCATTCAACATGGGCTTGTGCTGTGCCTGTGAAGTCATGGTGGAAGGCTGCTGCAGCACTCTGGACACTTTTCAGCCTTTTAAGAAAACTAAGTCTGAAGTGTGGTTATATTCTGGAGTACTTTTTCAGCACATTTTAACAATAACGCGATAATACTGATAATCATGGCAATTTTGGTCACTATAATCATAATGTTAAATTTTCATACCGTTTCATCTGTACTGAACATACAACTGAGGCCAAATGTTTACATATACTAAGGGTAAAGACTTTAACATTTTTCACAACTCCACGCATTTTATCTTACCATACACTTCCTGATGATGTCATTTAGGATATTTACTTGTTTAAAACGTAATTCCAAAGAAATAGCTAAAACAGAGTTATTTTAGTCTTCATTTAGTACATTAGATTTTAAGTGGGCCAAAAATTTATACATGCCATCTTGTTTATCTAAACAGTGTGGCAAATTCCAAAAATGCATGTAAGGACTTTTACAAGGTGTATATAAACTTTTCTCCCTAACTGAACATGGGTACTTAATGTAAGCAACATGTAGAAAATACATAAATTTACATTTTAATATCTGTTTTCTCCAGATCTACAAGAACTATAAGGATGACAGTCTTTATGATAACGTATCTGTCTAACTGTGATAGCACGTTTCATGTTATGTTTGCTCTTTGCAGTGTTCTTGCACTTCTCACCTCTAGATGGCAGTACTGTGTACCTCGCTTGGGAGCCATCACAGGAATTTTTCCATAAGGGGAAATAGGCCGCAGAAGAGTGAGGGGTCAGGCAAAGCCTTCTGGTTATATATTAAATGCGCACTAATTTACTTTTATCCTCACTTATTTTCTTCCCTCTGAGGATGGGAAGAAATTCAAAACCAGTGCAAGATGGTGAAAAAAGGGCATGTGCAGCAGAAAATGTAAGCCTGTGTTGTTGATTATGTCCAGGATACAGTTACTGCAACAATTACAGATCAAGTGATAAAGCAGCACACACAAACAAGCTGTTTGTGTGTATGACTAAACTGTAAAGTACACTATTCAGAAAGCAGGACCTCTTGGGTAAATGGATATGCTATTATTGAGAATGTGTACATTTAGCTGATGCATTTTTCTCAGCCTCTTCCAGCATATCTCACTGTAAACGAGCACACTGCAGTTCCACCAGCTAAATTTGTGGCAAACAAATGTAATTTAAAGACCAAACATTTACCTTGGCAAGGTGAAAGCGGGACAATTTACTGCAGTTTTCCTTGCAGCCACAGTAAGAAGCTCTTATTTTCCTAGCCATTAGTCTCCACTGAACCGATAAACTGTGAAGAAGGTTTTTCCAGCTCAAGGTGCTCAAACAAAGTGCTTCCAGTTCATTTTAAATTTTGCCATAAGTAAATACGGCTTCCACAAGAGTGACTTTAGCATATTTTCATGTCTGCTGCTAAGAGCAATTTTAACAGTGGTATCAAAAAAGTGATAAACCTCAAAGGCTTTGAGAAAACATTTCAAGGGTCTGTTACACTGGATGGAAACTTTTTATTTTCACCTTCTTTTTAATTTCCAACCTCTAAACAAAATGTAGCATTTCTTTAAAATTTGAACACAGGTAACAAACCAGAGTAACATTAGTACTGCCTGACTTGGTCATCTGTGGAAATGACAGACACACCTCCCATTACAGATGTCTAAATGTCATTGACCCTTACCTCTACAGCAAAACTAAAGTAGCCACACTGAGAAGAGGTCCACGGGCTTCACCTACAGTTCAAAACAGACTCAAAAGCCCCTCAGTGTAGAATAAAGCACAAGGGAGCAAGATGGATGGAAATACTGTGGCAGTTTTGTGATTACACTGATGGCAGACTGCTGTAATTCCACCCAGGTTTGCATGGTTTTGCTGTATTTGCGGAGGGTTTGGAGAGGCAATTTATCCCAGACATGCGATTACTCATACAATGAGCAGACACACACACACACACACACACACACACACACACACTCTCTCTCCTTGTGGGCCTGTACTCATCACTCACATGCTGGTACAGCTTCCTCCCAAAGGTGTGTCGTTGTGCCGCCCGTTGGCACAGGAGCTCCAGAGCCCTCTCAGCCAGGCCGACTGCCCTCATGCAGTGGTGCAGTCGACCTGGGCCCAGCCGGGCCTGACTGATCTCAAAGCCCCGCCCCTCACCTGCCACAGAAGGAGCACAGCACACAGGGGCAGGGTGAGGGCACAGTAATGGTGCCTCAGAAAAAGATTTTTATTTTGAAGTGTATCATGGCTGCATGCAGAACATGGAGAAGCACCAATCTGGAGGATATGACCACACTCTTTCTGCAACTTACTGGTGAAAATTTACACACTTTAACAAATCACCACTTCACTTGTGTTACTGCACTACTCAGATGATACAGCCCACTGCATAATAAGGACATAATCACTGTACAACTTCACACCAATGACTCAAAGGATACCTTCATGGGGAGGTGTCTCACCTAAAAGAATGTTAGAAACTGGCACGCGCACATCATTGAAATGGATCTCAAAATGGCCCCCATGGATGGCATCTGCAATAACAGTCCCAGAGAAGAAACCAACACATTCTTCTTCTTTTCTTAATGGCAGTGCTCTTTTCTTTTCCACATGTCTCAGCACTGTAGATATATTGTGTATGCTGCCGTGTTCCAGTTTAGAATATGACTCTGACAAGACAGTTCTGACTGAGATGCTTTAAAATCCTCTCTAAATAAAATGTATTTATTCCTTCATTAATAAAAAAATAATCTCACCATCCTGTCCAAACACCATCAAAGGCCTGATCAGCTCAACACCCGGAGTGTTTAAAGGGACAAGAATCATGCTATGCTGTCCATGTCTAAAAATCAAAAAGCAAAAAGACACGCTTCAGTAGAAAAGACAACAACAAGAAAACTCTAAGAAGGGTGGAGGTCTAGTGAGGTCCAGTTACTGCCAGTCAACTGTAGACAAGAGACCTTCAGAGGCCAGTACAGATGAACAAACACTGAATTTTCATGAGTTAGGAACTGAGGGAGAACAGGAAGACTCAACTCTGACTCCATATATTGCTGAATTGTTTGGATGTGTAGCAGAGTTAATACTGCTAAGGTAGAAATCTTCCTCTGTCAGGACAAGAGTCTGATTAGTGTGAAATTAGTAAGTAAATTAGTGCTACACTGGCAGGAAGAGGGGTTTCAGGAAACAGCCTAGGACAAGGTTGTTGTCACTAAGTATAAAAAATCTTTGTCTTTGTTCTTTCATCACCCCACCACCAGCTCTACATCACCCATCACCAGCTCTACATCACCCCACCACCAGCTCTACATAACCCATCACCAGCTCTACATCCCTCCCACTACCAGCTGTATATCTCCCCACTACCAGCTCTATATCACCCCACCACCAGCTCTACATCACCCATCACCAGCTCTACATCACCCCACCACCAGCTCTACATCACCCATCACCAGCTCTACATCCCTCCCACTACCAGCTGTATATCTCCCCACTACCAGCTCTACATCACCCCACCACCAGCTCTACATCACCCATCACCAGCTCTACATCACCCATCACCAACTCTACATCCCTCCCACTACCAGCTCTACATCACCCCACCACCAGCTCTACATCACCCCACCACCAGCTGTATATCTCCCCACTACCAGCTCTACTTAACCCCACAGTGAGTTCTGCATGACCCCACTTCCCACTCTACATCTCCCCACCACCAGCTCTTACAGCACCCCACTATCTGTTCTACTTTACCTCACAATGAGTTAACATTACCCCACTACAAGCTTGGCATCGTCCTCACAAACTTGCCTGTCTAAAGTCAAAGTAATGAAACCAAAATTAGATGTGGACTGGATATGGTGACATTTAAAGCTACTGCAAATGCATACTCCTTCCTAGTCCTCTGGTCTTAGGAGCTGAAATTTCACTCACAACGTTAAACAGTGTACCCTCATGGCTACACTGAAACACTGAATCTGTCTCTTATTGAGACAGGAAAAAATAAAGGCTTAAAATATTAATTTTGCAGTATTTTAGTTCTGAACTTAATTTAAAACATAGATTTCCACTGCATGACTTAAGACCCATATAGGTATCCTAAGGCTATTTACATCATTGCATTGATGACGTTAAATGTTTTATTGGTACAAAATGTGCACATAGGCAGCCGTAAGTATAAATGAGAAAAATAGTGTATTATTCGTTTCTCCCAAAGTGCTTTTGTTAATGCTGTATTTGTACTGGGGGGTTCTGGGTGAAACTGTGTTTTGTACATATGGCTATAGAGCTGTTAGGGGATCTCCATTTCAAACATGAATCCGTCCAGGTAATCTATTACAGACTGCTTCAACGGGGTCAACTAACAGATGAAGATGAATTTCTCCCATTCAGTTTTTAGTGACGTACTGGCCATCGCAAATGGGGATGATTTCTCTCACTTTTCCAGCACAGCTGTTGCAGGATGGCAAAATGATGCTTGACTGACAAACTGAAAAAAATATATGTGCAGGGCAGCTCAAGGCTGGGGCAAGTGGACATTTTCATTCTAAAGTAGCATTGCTTTGCCACTGCTCTAATACTGAAGCAACACAGGCAAAGCTAAAATATTAGCACAGAATCCACTGACTAATGTGCGGTACAAATAAGTTGATTGGAAAGGTATTAATTACATGCCATAAGTAACAAACTGTGTGCAAAACCTCAACGCAGTGTTAAGGTGGTGGAGCAGCCCAGCATCCAAAAGGTAAAGGAAGTCCTAATTTCCATACACATTCAAATTTTACTTTACTTGGCAGAAGACCCCTTCCAAAATGACTTACAGCAACCACATATTTGCCTAGTTGAAAATTATATGGAGAGTGTTCACTTTAAGCCTACTGCTGGCAGGGAAAAGAACTGGCTTTTGTTTGACATAAAGCTAAAGCCATAGGTATAAAAAGGGTCCATTCTTCAGCCACTGCACAGTCGACTCAGCCACAGTGAATGTGGTACGGGATAAGGAAGTCCAGTTCAGTACCGAAAAAAAAGACCGTCCTCACCTGCACCATGCTGCACAGACCTACCTCAACATTTACGTGCAGGGCTCAAGAGTAACTAAAAATACCTTCTTATCTGGACTGGCGCTGTTTGCATTTCTGGGAGCAAAAGCAACACAATGTTTGTTTAAGGAGAATAAGCATTCCACTAATATTCAACAGGACACTGATTTCACTCAGCAGCACTGTGTTATGCCTGCTTTTGACAGAGATTGACATCACAACATGGAGTCTTGTTTTCTGCCCCTAAAATTCTGTTTATTACCAAGAAGTCTTTGATGGAAAATAATAAGAGTCAGCATAACAGCTGGAAGAGGGAAATCGCTGTGTAAACATCAACAGGGCCATGGTTTCTGACCATGATGTGGTCCTTGTGAACAGAAGGCCAAATCTCTGCTTGCCTTTTGTGCAATTGGTGCCAATTACACTCAAACTTTCCAAACAGCAGAGAGAAAATTCTTCAGGAGACTCAACCCATATCACAGATCAAAAGCCTTGCATTATTATACAAGCAGTGTCACCTAATTCTGGATCAGAAGTTTTATCAGGAGGTTGACTAACAAAAAAAAAAAAAAAAAAACTGGCAAGTGAAAACATCAGATTCCTAAACACATGTTCTGCATGTGATAAATATTGAAACATACATTTTTTAAATTATCCTTCCAAACAGTTTTAAATCCCTAATCTGGTTAAGTTTACCTTTCACTGGACTTCTGTGATTGGTTCCTGCACAGAACAATTGCCACCTTGCAGTTGGGGCTTCCAGCACCTGACAAAAACAGACAAAACATAATTATTCCCATGATGATAATTTCAGAATGTTACAATGGTAGGCAAACAAAACTACAAAAAACACAAAAGAAAACACAAAGAAAAAAAAAAGAAAAAAAAAACAATTTACAAACACAGAAGAGTCTTCAACCATGCTACTCCAACACAGTAGAACACTTTTTTGTTGCTGGCTATATGGACACCTTAAGCAGTGCCCTAAGCACACAGGCCCAGCGACATGTGGGCTGCCCATGAGCATGGAGCTGGTGAGCAAACTTATGCCCTCTCTGCTGCTCTGCCTGGATCTGTCTCACAACTTAGTTAATAATGAACCAACATATCTTATATACATTAAAAATTTGAAAGGTAGGGCCCTGTGATTATTGTGATGGCGAGATCATGGGTAGAATCCCAGACTTAACAAATAAAAAAATTAACTCTGGATATAAACATGGCAATTTGCAGCATTTTGAAATCTGAGGGACAATTATTACAAAATTTCTTAAAACTATATATCTGCAACACCCCTGCCTGTCATGACCCTTTTGTACCCTAGATGTCACCCTTCCTCTTGCCTCCTCTGTACTAATTCATTGTCTCCTCGTTAGTGTTCCCCAGCTCTGTCTCATTGTATCATGTTAATTTAAACCTTGTGTTTGTATCATGTCTGGGCCAGTTGTTGCAGTGGTAAACTTAATGCAGATGTGCGTTTCATGGTTGTGTTGAGCGTAGAATCCTGTTAGTTTCAAGCCTTGATTGTTTCCACTGTTCTCTGTAGTTTGGTTTGGTTACTCCCATTTGTAATTTAGCCTTGTTACTCCCCTTACCCGTGCTTGTACCTTGTTTCGGCCCACATTAAAGCCTCCCTTTTGCACATTCAACCTCGCCTTTCTTGCCTGCTTGGCACAAAGGGTACAATATCAAAGATTTATGAATAACATGTTCTCCTTTGTCTTTTCAGTGAAAAGAACGCACAGTTTGATGGTTTTCACAGAACGTCTAATAATAATGACATACCTCAAATTCTACCAAAACCTGTACCAAACTAACAATCTGAGCAATAACATTGTTTAGATATAAACTAAAAATTACATAAAGAGAAGCCATTTGAATTAGCCAAATAGATGTATACAAAACAACAGCATGCTTTCTCCAAGGTGGTGCTGATATAAAAAAAAATGCGTGCCTGGCTATGTGAGTCCAAGAACACCAAGAGCAATTCTTCTTGATTCACCCCATGCTGGACATCCTTCTGCCTTTGACATCAAGCAATGCAGTAATCAAGTAGTGTGTTCATGCAGCATGCTGGTACAACAGCTGGTCTCAGCTAAAATCAGAAGTCAGACAAAGAGAAGTTGTGGTTTATCTGAGGAGCACCGCCTTCAGAAAAAGATCTCCTTAAAGATCGCAGGCTGGAGAGACCACGTGTACATTCCACTACTAAATGTAATTTGTTACATAGGAGTTGGGAACCTTGAGAAGGAAACAATGCCTTGGCTTTTACCAAATGCTGCTTTGACTTATTAACTAAAGCAATCCTCCCTCCACAACTGAAGCCCCAAAAATGGTTAGGGTTTGATGAAACAATTGCACACAGCCATGAACTGACCAAAGTTAATGTAAAGGCTTGCTTGTTATGTAACCTCAATAGATCATAACACTACAGTAATTTATTATTTGAGATGGATGTGACTGAACCTAAATAACAAGTCAGTTGATTAACAATACGAAGTAACATTTCCTTCACAGAAGTATAGTAAGACAGTAAAAAGGTTTTACATTAAAGAACCTTATGGGTATTTATAGCAGATTTAAATTTCTCAGATGTACCTCCTTGAGTATTTCTGTGGAAAAGTAAACCCCTTTTGAGTTTTACAACAGGAAATACATTTTCCACCACCTTCTTACAAGGTTTTAGGAGCTAAGACAAAGACAAGGCACACATTTGTTGCATAAAAGAGGTCAGAGGTCACTGTCAACAGTGACATCAAACCAGGTCCCCACACAAGAAAAGCCAAAGCTGTCTGTGACCAATCCTGTTATTGCAATAATAGACAGGGAGAGTAGAGCTAACAGCAATTTGTTCAACATCACTGTCAATCACCCTGTTTACATAAGTACATTTTCAATTAGGCACATTCCAAAACGCTGTGGCACACACCCTTGAGGCTACATCCAACTGAATCTCAAATCATGTCCTGTTTGCCTTGCTTGACTGTTTTTCCAAATTGCTAAACCCCAGTTTGAGATGACTCATGGCAGTTACTTGTGTAATTAATTATGGGAAGCCTGGCCTTGAAACATTTGCCCTGGCATGTTAGAGAAAAAGAGAGACTGAAAAGACAAATTCACAAACTTGCATAAACTCCGCTACACTTGTCTCCACAATCACAGGGGGTCCTTGCTTTGTAAGGTTGGGACAAGACACCATGGCAGACATGCCATGTTTTATGACTCAGACACAGAAGTTAAAGCAGGTTTGATGGAGACTGCCTGAATAGGAAGATCTTCTCTCTCTTCTTTCTGGGAGTGCTACACAAAGTTAATTCTGCAGG
Source organism: Chitala chitala (assembly GCA_025773905.1). NCBI lineage: Eukaryota > Metazoa > Chordata > Actinopteri > Osteoglossiformes > Notopteridae > Chitala > Chitala chitala. Next base: position 1,817 of record JABJVR010005403.1, on the reverse strand, counting down.
ATGTTCTGTCATGCAAGACCCAGCCAACACACTGCAAGTATACAGTTAAACACTGCTAGATGGAAATAATACCCATTGCAGTCCACACACCCATCTCTTTACAATTTTTCAAACTTCCTTTGGATTGCTTGAACTTAACATCTAACTGTGTGCCTCTTGGCTCTACATGAAATCAATTGCAGGTCTGATACATAATACTATTCATTCATCATTTTAAACCCATGCACATTTTATCATCCTGACTGAGTATTTCCAGATTCAGACTGTCAGTTGCAACCTATGATCCTGTCCTTAACATTATAAAGCCAGTTATTTATTTTGTAAAGTGCCAACTCAGTCACAATAGGTAATTTGAAAGAATGCTATAATTAATCATAATGGTTAAACACAGTTACGAAATTGTCATTTTACAACGTGAAGATTGAAATAATCATAGTTTAAATTTATCAGTGTCATACGCATGACAACTGTCTGTAGGGGTCCATCACAATGTATGGGTTTAAAATTTGAAATGCTAAATGCTGACTTTCTATTGTAAAAAATAGAAGAAAGTGGTTACTATGGATGTTTAAAAAAGTTATGCATTGAATGTTGAAAGTAGAGTAAAACTGAAGATACCATGTTTGTCTGTGAGAAGAACGAAACAAAATTCCATGACTTAAAATTCAAAATTAAAAATCTTATCATGTCAGTGTCATGTGCACTATTTGAAGGATGATGTTGATGTATAAAAAGACCACTAATCAATAATATACATAAAAACTATCTGAATGGTAAAGGCTACAAAAAGAAGGAACAATTTCATGAACACTTTCCACCTTTAAAAACAAAAAAAAAAATTACAGATTCAAAAAAAAAATTTTAAGCACATTTTTCCTTCCCATAAAAATTCACAGCAGATGAGTATCCGTGATGCTACACTAGAAGAAGGTATTTTACTTTAAATGACTGGTACCAGCTTAGAAGCAGTGAAAAGCACTAGAGTTTTAGACTTTTACAGCATCGCTTTTAGTGACTTTTCCCAATAAGTGTACTTCCTAAAATATTTCATGTGTATATAATGAAACTACAACATGATAATAACTAATAATAATGTATTTTCATAGTTGCCAAATGTTAAAACAGCAGCAGTGCAGGGCCTCAGAACTGTAATAAGCTGTCGATGGAATTCTGTAGGAATCCTCCACAACATATCCACAACATATCCATAACATGCAGTCGTTCCATTTCCCCTACTTAACAGGCACAACGGGATTCATGGCTTTTGTGTCTTCTACTACTGCCACCCTGGAAAACATGTTTCTCCAGTCTCAGTGCTAAACTTTTATTAACTTTAGCAACATCTAAGACTAATCTTTTAAACAATATTTTTAATAATTTAAATGAGTTACAGAACAACTCATTTTATTGAAAGTGCTAATCAAACCAGTAAGACAAAAACATGAAAATATAAATTGAAAATGAAAATGATATAAAATGAAAATTGAATTAAATATCTGACACACACAAACACACACAACATAAATTTATTCTGTGTATTTGCAACAAAATATATTTCAACTCCTAATTTGCATTGTAGCAAGATGCATTCTGATTACAAATATGTCGGTCAGTTTCAAAATACTCAGATGTTTATACATCCAATTTTCCTAGTATTGAAACTGAAAAAAAAGGTACAATAAGATGATTTATCTCTAGAGAATTACCTGGAAATACTCCATATTGCTGGAGTATACATACATACATACATATACAATACTCCATATAGCATATGTATGTATATATGTATGTATGTATATATATATATATATATATAT
>JABJVR010005402.1:0-13584 GCA_025773905.1 Chitala chitala | reverse complement strand
GGAGCACCCGGAGAAAACCCACCAAGCACAGGGAGAACATGCAAACTCCACGCACACAGACCCAAGGCGGGAATCAAGCCTCAGGCCTGGAGGTGCGCGGCGACAGTGCTAACCACCACGCCACCGTGCCGCCTCCACAAAAACCTTTTTAGGAAAACCAGTTTCATTTTCTATAAATGTGTTGTGGCTCCTTTTTAGGCAAAGTTGGAAAAGGGAACTTCAATCAAATGTCCAAAGCAACCATGTCATGAAACTTTGTCCAAGATGAGTGTAGTTTTTTGTCAGATTAATTGACAATTATATGACTATTTTTGATCATTTGATGTTTCCAAATAAAAATGTAATCATGTAATCCCTAACAAAATGTAATCTGATTACAAGTATTTTCTAATCTATACTACTGATTACAAGTGCTTGATATTTGTCATCTGATTAGGTAATGTAGATTACATGTAATCTGTTACTACCCAATTCTGCATAATGGCACATGTGTATTTCAATATTTATGCAATCACACTTATAGAGTAAGGTTTTTCTACATGTACTCTGGGCTGAGATTTAGCCAACACTACAGGGCTCTCATGCACTTTATGTGGTACCTGGTTTCCCACATCCCACACTGACTCATTACTTTTGGGTTACCATGACCTCTATTTATCTCATGGGTCTGAAGAGAAACAACAATGCTGTTTCTCTTCTGTGAAGATTATATTCTATGACAAGTACTGTACATACCAAAATTAGAAAAATAAACCAATGTGTTTTTGGGGGGAATGTTTTGTATGTTACACACACTGCATGTTACACATAAGCCTTGTTTATCATGAAATTGGTTTTCATTAAAAATAAAACTATGTATAATTTCGAAATAAGTCTGTCAAGTCAGCTAAATGCAATGTGTTGTCAATAAAGGGAAGTATATCTCAGGAATAATGAATTTTTGGGTCTCCATCATTGCTGAAGTACGTCCCTGATGATGAGATCTTAAAATAGGTCTGAAATGAAGTGAGTCTCGCACTATTCTGGAAGTAATAACATACATGTCATAGTACGTACTGTGTGGCGTTCAATGAAAATTGTATTTTTGAATGACATCTCAGAATACTAAGGAAGTCTGAATACCTTATCCATAGCTGAGTTTCTGACAGTTTCCACAATTTTCCTCACTGTCAGGGCTGAAGATCATTGCAGACCCTGGCACAATCATATATATCTCCGTTGGATTATAATATTTATGCTCACTAGTAGTATTATGGAATTCTTTGGGGGAAAAAAAAAATTTGTAAGAAAAAAAAATGTAACTGTTTGTCTTTATTTAAAATGAGTTGGTAACATGAAGATAAGAGAGCATCACAACACAGGATGCAAAAAGGTAATGCGGTAATTCATGCATTACAGTGTATGAAAACCCCATATTTGATTGACGTGTCTCTCTCTGTCCTGCCTGCTGACATATTGGAGAACTGGGCGTCAGATGGTCATGGGTATATCTGTAATGTTGACATATTGTATCTATATCCATATGGAACACAAAGCACACTGCTGTCAGCCAGTGAGAGAGAGCACATGTTCCAGGGCAACTTCCTGCAACTGCCTCTTCAACTTTGAGTCTATACTTTAGCTTTCAGTATAACTGACAAACTTTAGTCTGATTAAACATTATGAGACGTCTTGACGGGGTGGCACAAAAGGGCCTCAAATTGCCCTGGATTTGGTAGTCCCTCTTTATTTTTGATGGATGTGTTAGGCATACAAGATAAGCAGGTGTGCAGAAACAACATGAATGAACCACCATTACATTATCATCATAAAGAGATTTTAATAAAGGAGTCACAGATCAATGGAAGACAGAGAAGGGTGGGGGTAGGTGGGGATTCTCTGTGAAGGTTACAACTACATGACACGAGTGCCTATGTCACCTCATTAAGGTAAGGCAAGCATATTTATATAGAACCTTTCATACACAAGGGAATTCGAAGTGCTTTACATAGAAACAAACATCATCACTGCATCAAAACATGTTAAAATATGCAAACACGTACCACACATAAAAACATATCATATACAAGATAAAAATTGATATACAAATATATAAAAATCACAACTTAAATCTAAAAATCGAACTCTCAGTCAAAGTGTTTAACACTACTTTAAAAATTATTTCAATATGGAATTTGATGTTCTGGCAATAAAAATTTCCACCATAGACATAAAATAAAGGCCTTACTACATCTTAAGTTTAAGGGACCTTTTCCTTAGTAAAGGACATGAATATAAGAAAACTTCAAAGCTTTTTGTAAAGATAAGAAAGAGGCACTTGGTCCAAACATAAATTTCTACCTACATTCATTTGAGGTGAGACCTTTCAGAAGACAGCATAACACAATGAATTGCAGCCTCCCATTTTTCACCAGGTTTTTTGGCTGTTTGTCTGGTTATGTTTCACTTCTTGTTATGAGGTCAATTTTGTTGGATCGGAGTGCCAGAGATTGATCAGAGCACACCTCCTCATTCAATCACAAGCTCTTCAATATTGATTACATCTGCAGCTGCTTTACTAATCAAGACTCTCTTACAGCTTCAGCTAATTCACCATAGCTCCCTGTGACATACTGTTACCCCTAAACAGTGCGTTTCTCTCCTGTTTCAGTGTACTGGTCTGGTATGTATGTACAGTGTACATACCAGACCAGTATTTACCTCATTTGTTTCTGTAACTTAGATTGACTTCAAGGGTTTATTTACTAATTTGCAGTTGCATAGCATAGGCTTCCCAATCCAGTACACTTCCCCAATGTACACTTTTCTGAGTCAATTTTTTTGCCCTCTTTGTCTTAAAATGTGCCATTAGAGACATCCTGAACTGACACTGGAATGGTTTTTTTCTGCTGCCTACTAAAAATTCTAATATTATATCAATTCAGGTCCAAATATAGTTAATATGAGTGGGGCCAAGACCGTTTTTGGACATGAAAAATGGAAGTCAGTAACATTAGGGTGGGGAGGGGTGCCAAAGACAACTGAGGGTAAGTACAAAAGTTTTGTCATTGACATTTTTTGTTTTTTTGTTATATATTGATAATGGGGAGTGGTACCAAAAGGGCCTGAAATTGCCCTGGGCTGGGTAGTCCCTCTTTATTTCTGATGGATGTGTTGGGCATACAAGATAAACTGGGCCGCATAAACATAACTTGAATGAACCGGCATGAAAATAAATGAAAACTACAAAGCTGGTCAAATACTGTGTGTGTGTGTGTGCATTGCCTGACTCCTCTAATCTTAAAGGTTGACGTTCCTCACACAGAAGAGAAAAGAACACAGAAATGGAAACATGAGGTGCAGCATTCAGATGTCGGTGAGAATCTGTAAGGGTGCTGCAGCATTTCGCTTTCATTTGTGAACCTCTGCTCCTATCAGTTTTCAAGCAATAATCTTTGATGATTTGACCCACAGAGGCTTGTTAAAGCATTCAGAGCAATTTTTTTTTCCTTTCATGAAACTGCATGCCAGTAGTTATATAAGAATCTCAGTGCAGCTAAGACTAAAGAGTCCAATGAGTGCTGAACTTGTAAAGAAACAACACGATGACCTAACGTCAGGATCTCACAAAGCACTGCAAGCACATTGTTGCCAAAAAGTGTCGCTGATTTGACTGTAACTGTGGGCTTTGCTCTGGAAATGCAAGCACAGTAAACTTCTTTTCATGTGCTTGAATCACTGCAGAGGTTGCCATTTCACGAAACATTACATAACACCAATAACAAAGTAATACCGAGGGTAAGAATAGTAACTGAGGTATCCAGCTCCAAGCTGAATAGTACAAATTAACGTTCACTGCTTGACACATCACAAGAGTAAAGGGAATTACCAAATCTATGACAAAACATGTCTATTTATTTCATATTTTGCAGCAGCATACATAAGTATGTCTACAAGGAAATATAGCAGATATTTACTGACTAGCCAGTAATGTCTGAAATAGACATTGAATGAAGTCAACCATTGAATGTCTTGAAAATCTTATAAATATGGTTTTTGGCTTATTTTTTATTTAATATAATTTTTTTGGCAGCTTTGCAAAAACCCACAGTTCAAATTGGAAATAGAAAATACTGAGAACTAAAGCAAATATTCCCTCTCTCTCTCTCTCTCTTTCTCTCCCTCATATTTCATACTAATTTGGTGTGATGCTACTGAAATAGAACTCAGATAAGAGGTACAGTATTATTAACTCCCATACTTGGCAGGGCTCTCCACAGGTCCTAGAGTTAAGATAGCTCAGTAATATACAGTAATTCGTTTTTGAGAAAAGGACATAAAACAAGGGCACAGCACTGTACACCTAAATGAATCCTTTAGGTAGCAGACAAATGCAGTTGCTTCATTAAAACAGCTGGATAGAGGAGGAGTGGCAGAGAGAGAGAGAAAGATAGGGAGAGAGAGAGAGAGAGTGAGAGAGAGAGAGAGAGAGAGAGAGAGAGAGAGAGAGAGAGAGATATGATTTATATTCTCCCATGATTACAGGCTTTAAAAAAGAAAAGGAGATACACCACTGTGACTGAAATCTACAGAGCAGTACATCTGGTGAAAACACCTGAAAATGAAACAGAATTTATTTCCCTGAGAATATACATTGAAATTTATGCATGGTATTCTCTCTGATCAAATGTAATGTAATAGGAGTGTGGTAATGTGTAGGAGTCAAGAGAAGGCATTCTAGTTAGGTGAATGGCTGTAATGTGGCTTTAAAAAGCTGGTTCCTGCAGATGCAACTCAGTAACCAATAAAGAACTGCATCATCCATGGTACTACTTGTGTAGAGGTAGAGAAGAATTACACTTAAAATCTGAGATGATTACAAATGATGATTTTAATGGTGCTGTTTATATTAGTATGAAAAGCATTTCAAATACATTTTATTAATGTGTTTTGACAAAATACACGATTTAAATGGTTAACTATGATGTTCTGTGCCTTATGCTAAATTGTCAGTGAAGCCCACCCTAAAATGTACATTAACAGTAATGATTGCAATAGCAACAAATAAAAAATTAAAAATTGTCTTTAAATCACATCTGTATATAATGTTAGGATTATGACTAGATTAAAAAGTTTTAACTAATTAATCACACCTAAAAGAAAAACTACTTCTCATAAAAATATTTGCACATTGAATCACAAAATCTATGTAGAATCAGTATAAAGGAAGCATCAAATTGTCTTCTTGAATGGCATTTAACTTTAAATATAATTTTGTTAAAAAAATATACACTTATATAAGGCCAAGCTGCATTTCAGTGTTTTCAAAAATAAATAAATAAAAATTTAAAAATTACATAAAAAAAGGCGAAGCCAGGGGTTGTTCTTTTCAACTTTTAAAACAAAAGACTTATATGAAAATGTCGGGACCCATTTTGGGACTCAATAACATCAAACCTTTGGTCTTTGACTGTACTTAGTACATACTTTAGTGACCATTCACAAGCAGATCGTGACCCATGGTTTAAGAATCAGTGGCCTACACAGAAGACACCATATATACTCACGTACAAGATGAAAAAATAGCTTTAAAAACAGGGTCGACCTAGCCACATACTGGTCAAGGTGCCCATGCTGACCCATTTCCACTGCCAAAATGTCAGTATAATTTCTCAAACTTTTATTGACATAGAATATGCTGTAAAGCACGAATACCAAATGTGGCTCAGGATGAGTCAATGGCTTGCACTGGAAAGACTTTCATGAACAGTACATGTATGTACACCAGCTGTTGGCTGCTATTGAATAAAAATGAAATTTGTGTGAAATAAAATACTGATATTATGATAAAAAGAACAAAAAACTTGTGGATAAAATTTACTTTGTGCAATGCTGTTTTTGAGTTATAGATTTTTCAGTTATATTTATATATTGCAGATTGTGTGTTGTTAATGTACATAAAATTTAATATTGCCTTCATTGTAATATAGTAAGCCTATACAACAATAATCACTGCAGAATCATATAGTTGATTTAAATCAAATGAATTACAGATTCCAGTTGATACTGAGCACCCTACGTCATATGAAAAACTCCGAGCATTATTACTGATGGAGGTATGTGAACCCACAAACCTGGATATTTAATTTACTACTGAATTAATGTTTCTTTATTGAATAACATTTCTAACCACTTGAAGCTATTTATTAAAGAGAGACTCATTTATTTTCGGTAGCATATGATGCTGGCATTACGGGGTATTGAGTGCTCCTCGTTCAGTTGCACTGGTTTATTTTATTTATTTATATTACTGTTTTATTTATTTATTTTTTCTTCTTTTACTGATTTTTATGGTACCTTACCTATTTTATTCTATTTTATTTTTGTACCTTAAATCTTCTGTTTTATCTTCTATTTTATGATTTGTGAAGCGCTTCGGTCAACCTTTGTGTTGTTTAAGCACTTTATAAATAAATTTGAGTTGAGTTGAGTTGAGTTATTAGTCACTAAAAATATGCTTCTTGATGTGAAAGTAGCCCTTTTTTCTGTTTTGGAAAAAAAAAAGCATTACTAGTACGATGTGAATTTCCCATGCTAAAGCAATGTTGTCCCTCCAACAGACATATATTAATATTAAAATAGAGGAATAACGTGGTTATTATATTTGAATCCTACTTTAGCAGGGGCATTAACAATATATGAGAAGATTGTATGTTACTTTAATAAAAAAATAAGATGAAAGTGTTAGGAAGTAATACTTGCTTATCACACTGCAAAGACAATGCCCTTCAAATTTAACATTAACTGTTCATGTTTTGAGACAAAATTACCTAAATGTAGCAAATTTATCTGTCAGTGCGGTGAGAAGACTTTACTTGGTAATATTTCATCAAAAAGGACAATATGTAAAATTAACAAATAAAATAATAGTATTTCTCAGGCGCTTTGTAAGTCTGTTGATTCTTGAGATAAGCTTATTTGTATATATAGGAAAATTACACTTGCTTAGATTTTTTTCAGTCCAGACATCTTTGGTCCACATACTGGTCTTATCTGGAGTGTTCATTACCCATAAAGTTGTACAGTGGAGGTGGGGGAATCAAAATTGATGGAAGGAGTGGCAGCACCGTGTCTGCCACCCCTGTTGATGGATGTGCTATTTGAGAAAACCTGGTCAATACTGGCCATTAGGTTATTCATTTAAATTGGATTACTTTTATAAAAGCCTGTTGCAAAAGACAAAATAAAAACTAAAACAGTCAGTTAGTTAAATTCTTACATTCTTAAATAAATATGTTCATCATCAATTTTCATTAGAATTATCCTAATTCCCACCAAAACCAGAGGGTTCACAGTGCCTGCAATACTAACCCTGATCAGGTGTGCGCTGGTTTTCCAGTTTCTTTAACATTGGTGTGATAACAAGTTGGTTACGAGAACACTGATGTCACCCCTCAAGGTCAGGGCAAGCGGTTGATTGGTTGTCATAGCTGGGCACATAGGTCTATGGCTCAGCGAGCTGATCTTCTTACCTGGCACGGTGACAGTAACGAGGGTTTGAATCCTGCTGTCTTCCATCCGATGTCACATGTTAAATTAGATATAATGAACGTTTATTCATGAAAGATTCCATCAGGTTTTTAGGCCCTGCTGTAAATCTTTAACTACAAAATATATTATTCACAATGAATTGCCATTTAGCAATGATGCCTCGAGCTATTTTGTTAGTTAGAAACCACTGGCAGCTTATGTAAACCAAGCTATTACTTTTAAATACAAACATAATTCTTAAAAACCTTACAACCTATGTTACTATTTATGTTACAAAGAATAAGTAATCTCTAAATTCTGTGAATTGTAATCAGACTAAACATGCTGGATAGCATTCATCTACACTGATCCAGAACTCGTCTGTTTGCATGCAGGAATTTAAGAGTCTCAGGCTGTGTTTTAATACGGCCAGTTGGAAAGGAGAGTGCGAACTGGAAGCCAGGGACACTGTTTTTACTTTGCCAAGACGTTTGCCTCTCCCCCACCCCCACCTAAGAACAAACATGTGAAATACTCATCTGCACCCCACCCTCACTAGAACACACTTTCATCTGCACCCTCTGAACCCACTTTGAAAAGTTACTCCGTTGAAAAATTTCTGCTGGTGCCCCTGACCCCAAGTGCTGGTGCAAAGTTTCCAGATAAATAAAGAGTGATCTGCTTTCATCTGTGAACTCAGCACTATTACAGTACAACACTGACTTGCATTTGTGTGTCATCGTTCCATGTTCTCAGACTTATCCATTGTGACATCAGGCCAGGGTGATTACATTAACACCTGTATCCTGCTCTACCCTATCAGATCTATACCATACTAGACTAATGAATTTTTATGGCTTGGTATGAAGTACAGTACATCAATAATATTTTATGTCTGCCATTATCTCAGTAAATTTAAAAGCAACAACTGCACACAATTGTTTCTGCTTACCAGCTGAATGCTCACAGTTTATTACTGTAGCAGAAGTATACAGCGATCAATCATAACATTATGACCACTGACAGGTGAAATGAAAAACACTGATTATCTCATTATAATGGCACCTGGAAGTGGGTGGGATATATTAGGCAGCCAGTGAACATGTTGTCCATGAATCTGATGTGTTGTAAGCAGAAAAAAAAATGGGCAAGTACAAGGATTTCAGTAACTTTGACAATGACCTAATTGTGATGGCTAGATGACTGGGTCAGAGTAACTCCAAAACTGCAGCTCTTGTGTGATGTTCACGGTCTGCAGTGGTCAGGACCTACAAAGAGTGGTCAAAGGAAGGAAAACCAGTGAACCAGTGACAGGGTCATGGGCGTCCAAGGCTCTGTGATGCACGTGAGGAAGTGAAGGCTGGCCCATGTAGTCCAATCCAACGGAAGACGTACTGTAGCTCAAATTGCTGACAAAGTTAATGGTGGTTCCAACACAAAGGTGTACAGAACACATAGTGCATCACAGTTTGTTATGTATGGAGCTGCACAGCCACATACCGGTCAGGGTACCCATGCTGACCCATTTCCACTGCCAAAAGTGCCTACAATGGGCATGTGAGCAACAGAACTTAACCACAAAGCACTGAGAGAGGGCATAGTCTGATGAATCACATTTCCTTTTACATCATGTGGATGGCCAAGTATATGTGCATCACTTACTGGTGGAAGAGATGGCACCAGTAAGCACTATAGGAAGAAGACAATCCAGGGAAGGCAGTATAATGCTTTGGCATATGTTCTGCTGGGACACTTAGGGTTCTGCCATTCATGTGTATGTTACTTTGACATTTACCATCTACCTAAACATTGTTGCTGACCAAGAAAACCCCTTCATGGAAATGGTATTCCCTGATGGCAGTGGCCTCTTTCACCACGATAATGTGCCCTGCCAGACTGCAAGAATTTGACTTGGCCTCCAAATTCTACAGATTTCAATCCAATCAAGCATTTGTGGGATGTGCTAAAAAATAAAATTCAATCCATGGAGGCCCCACCTTACAAGTTACAGAACTTAAAGGATTTGCTACTGACAGTTTGGTGAAAGATACCACAGCACACCTTCAGAGGCCTAGGGGAGTCCATGTGTAACAGGGGCAACTGGGACTCAAACTGGCAACCTCGCAGACAAGATGACTAGTGCGCCGAGCTAAACACCCTAGTTCTTTGCTTGGAGGACTAATTAAATAAAAATATCGCTTTCATGGCTGCTACACTCTCCCACTCTACAGCTGGCATTTTTCCAAATCAAATGGCATCAATGTAACGGAGGCAATCAAAGCTCAGACTTGTGATCTCACAACTCACACAGAATTACCAGAGAAGACGATTAGCCCGCTGAGCTAGAGTCCTGAGTCCTTCGCTGGAGAACTAATTATACTCTTGTCCTCACTTACCAGGGGATTCTGACTGTAGTGTTTTCATAGCCGCTACACATGCCTTAATGGATCAGGTTTTTTAGGCAGCAAAAGGGGGACCTACTCAATATTAGGTGGTTAGTCATTATATTGTGGTTAATCAGTGTATGGACAATCAGGATCCTGTGTGAACAGCACTGGGATTGTCTCTCTATCAATTAATGTGAGCACAGTTAAGAGCAAATATGTACTCTAAGATATTTTAAGGCTTCATTGAGTGGGGCATTCATTTAACATATGTTATATGGATATAACATCATCCATTGTGAACTGAGTATACTAGTAGCTCTAACACTGTCATAGACTAAAAATTATGGAGGAATACTGTATATTAATATGTGTGTACTGGATTAGAACTCGGTTATAATCTAAATCATCGTATCACATCTTAATCTAGTCTTCGATATTCTATCTAAATTGTGCGTCACACACATACGCCAATGGACACTCTTTTTGTACAAAATGTGTGGGTGATATTCTGAAAACTCCAGCATAATTACTTCCAGGAACAAACAGTGACTTGAAGATAAAAATAACATTTCTATAAACAAATATGGTTTTTTAAGAAGGCATATTCTTTTTTCAGATGTGAATATTACCGAAGAGCTGCCGTTCTGTTTTCAAAGCTGTGCACAGGAAAATGGCAAGATGCCAAAAGTTACTTTGAAAAAAATGTCCCAAAATTCATGATTTCAAACAAAAAACATTATAAGAGGGTGACTTAAGGTGCTGACCCTTTCACAGAAATAATCAAATGGGATTTAAGTGAGATCGGCAAGAAAACGAAAGTTCTTAAGGTCATCATTGCAGACATGACCAAGCAAAGTGGGGTAATCCACAGCGCATAGCTGAAAACCCGAGGATCAAACAAACCTTGAAATAAGAATCAAAACAACAAAACAGAAGCACATCCACACACTTTGCTCTTGAGAGAGTGAACCAGATGTGTTACAGAGCGCAAAGAGTGTGGATATAAAAATAAGGCAGCACTGCCTATAAAAAATATCAGCACATACATTGACACTTACTTACAAAGGAAAAATAACTATTGAAAATGTGGGAAAGGCCATAAATAGAGCTAAGAGATTCAAGGTAAGGATGGCAGACTAGTCTGTAACTTTATGGAGTAGGAAGCAAAGCTAAATGGGAACAAAACCCCAACTATTAAGCCAGAGACGTATTTAGGGGAAAAGATGTGTTTTGCCAAATGTCAACAGTGAGGTATGAACACATGGTGCAGATGGATGTGTCTTGTAAAGTTAGAGCAGCACACAGAATGTGGAGTTAAGCGCTCCTGAGAGTGTCACCCAGCGTTTCAACAAGCCTCACCAGATCCCAGAGAAGAAACTGAGTTAGTCAGAGCCAGAGTGGGTCATCTGGGGCAAAAATCACTGATGTTGAAAAACACATCAGTGACAGGAGGCAAGCCATTGCCTAATTAATGTGACCATTGAATGTCAGGCTGTTGCAAATAATTCCACAGATAATAAACTGCTGTTGCTTCTTTGTCTGGAACTTTAGTCATCTAAATAAATACATACAATACCTCAATTTATGAGAAATGTGCAATCACACTACATGATGTTAAAGAATCATTATTATTATTATTGAAGAATGTTCATATTAGCTTAATTAACATTAAAAAAATTAAACTAACTGCAAATAAGTCAATAATCATCTGTTAGCTAAAAATATAACAGAAAATGTTTTAGTGATTACTCTTCAGAATATATATATTATGTGCATATTTATATTGTACCTATTTTATAAACAGTAGAGAAACAGATCCTCAGCTGAGGGTCTTTACTTGTGGACTACTAAATTCCTAATTTAGTGGTTTAACTGACTTTTTCAACTGAAAAAACTTATGTTTTATCCATTAGAATAATTCTGCGCAATATTTCAGTCTTTTTCAGTATCTGGGGGAAAAAAAAAAGATTGCTATTTCGGTTGCCTTCAGCTCCTTTTGACAGAGTTTATCTCACCCGAAAAGCAGATGCTTTGTTACAAAATGTAGCTCTAGAGATAACAGCAGCACATGTTTCCAGGCTTGAAATAGAAGGCAGTCTCTTCTACTGCACTTCAAATTACCGTGAGGAGCAAGGAAGTTAAGAGCTGAAGACAAGACAAACAGACTGAAAAACTACATAGAGCTGCAACAGGATACAATAAGCATGGCTATGAAAGTTCAGGGTGATAATTCAAGCTGAAGCTCTTTAAGAAATGGGCTTTGTACAGTCGTAGATACGATTTCATAAATTTACTTTGTGCACAGCACACTGAACCCAATAAAGATAGCCTAGGTCATGGGGCTTGTGACAAGAAGCACAGATTGATTTTATCAGGCAGTTGCTGCAGGCAGATGGTGTGACTTACTGTTTGGTGGCTGGTGACAAATTCCCAGGGTGGCCTTTTCCCGAACAAAGAACAAGTCTCACACAACTACCATACATGTACAGTATAAGCTCTAAATGTTAGTTACACCAGACTCTGACTTGGTGGCTTCGAAGCTGTTCCTCTTTGACACACAGCATCCCCTCCTTGCTAACTGGCATATTGATCTGTGTGTGAGAAATAAAAAGGTGCGAGGCCTCCACATTCCAGTTAGCCCACTCGCCCTTGCCTTCCCTACTGCAGTTACGCCATGTGGCTGCGTGCTTGTAGGCTGCTGACAGTGACGATGGCTGACTGTGTCCCTCCCCGTCAGCTACGCCGCTTTTCTCCAGTACAGCCTTCTCATGGAGCCCACGGCTTCCATCTGCTGAGGCTCTCTGTGCGAATGCCATGGACACCACTCACAGATACACACACCAAAGGAAAAAGACTACCACATGCTCAGCATTCTCTTAGGAAGACATGCAGTGAACAGTTACTATAACTCTGTCTCTCTCTCCAAAATGGAGACAGTCTTTGAGGACCAGTTTTACTTGTTATCCTGTAAAGTTTTTATCATGACTGTAGGTGCAGTTATATTTTCCATTGGCTGATTTCACATTCTTAACATTCTCATCTAAATTTTGCCATAGGCAATATGTAGAAGAACTGTTTGTAACACTTAGGGAACATTGCTTAAAAATACAGCACTCAGAAATCATGTCATTTGTTTTAACAGTGTATCCTACATACTTCAGTACCATCTGGGTCCATTACCTATGACCTGCCTGAGTTAATATACTACACTTTCAAAACTCAGAAATATAAAAAAGGTCACATGTGCATGCTGCAGTAAATATATCACGACACATATTACAGCAGATTAAAGTTAAATCAAGGCAGCCTTTTTACGGGTATAATAACAAAAGATGTTAAAAAAAATAATAAAAATCTTCTGGCTATTTCATATCTGTGGGGTGTGAAGCTCCTTCAACATGTGGACAGAAAAAAGTGGTGTTCATAGCATTTTCCTGAACCAACAACTGAGAAGTTTCAACACTGTATTTCCTTTTAGCTCATGGAGTGGTCAATTCAAAAGCCTTCTGCTGTAACCCGCTGTGAAAGACTGTCAGTGTCAAATTTTACAGTACGACTAGAGACGAAAAAAAAAGACCTGTCTGTTGGATCGGGTTTGACATCCAGACTTCGCTGCAGGCAAGTTGGTTGTGTTGAGACATATTTTTTATATAACATCAGCACACTCGCAGGATATAAAATTGTGCTA
>JABJVR010005401.1:0-13587 GCA_025773905.1 Chitala chitala | reverse complement strand
GAAATAGATATATAAGAAATCAATTTCATATCTATTTCATTTTTATATTTACTGCATTGTACAAAGTATGCTTTGTAAAGGTTCTTTTTACAAATTATCAGAATCACAACCCAAAGCAAAGCCTCAAGCTAAATACAGCAGCCACCTGACAGTAGCATTAGTATTGGTGGTCAGGGCCAGGTTTGCACAGGTTAACGTCATGAAGAGCTCATGTAGCTTAAGATAATGAAGAGTGCTGAACACAACATTACACACTACATAAACTGTCTGTTGTATTTTGTATTCTCGCTGTTTGGTTCAGTTTTTTTCATATACAGAAAGTAATTCAATTCACAGACTGTAGGGCAGGTCTCTTCTTATCACAGATTTTCATGTTACGTTGGGATGTCTTTATTTTACTACGTTTAACACATTTTTGAAGAGAATTATGAAATCATTCAGTTTGATTTTCATTTTAATATGTTTTATTTAAAACCCAAAAAAAGGCAATAATTAAGTTTGTGACAGAGTGGCTTAATGGTTCCACCAGAAGCCTTAACACCTGTATAACATTAAACCCCAATACAGTCAGTGAAAATCTTCTTAAGTTAATGCAAAAGTTTAAAATGAATTAGAACTTCTAAATCAACACACTGACAGCAAATGCAAAGACAGCATGAAATGACAAATGACAGCAAATATTTCTATTTTTTAAATTAAATTAATTTTTACTAATGGAGTGATACAGAATACCAGAGGTATTGTCACTGTTCTCTGGCAGTTTGCAACAATTTGTGTAGATCAACAAAGCTGCTGAAAAAAGCTTTAGCTTTGACCAAGGGTCTGAAAAATATGAAGTTTTTCATGGAAGGTTTAACTTCTGCGCTGACATGTGCCTGTCTGCAGTTATACCCTTCGATAGCCTACGTGTTCTCAATCACTGGTGTTCTGTTGGGTGGAGTCTCCTGGTCTTTCCCAAACCGGAATGAGCTGGACATCCTTGTGACATTTGACAAGAATGTCTGCCAAGGACCCTCGAACATCTGATCTGGCTTGAGAGGCCCACATGTGCTTTGCTCTGGGACATTGGCCAGTTAAGTCATGGAACTTATTTGCTCTTAGAAACACATACTGTAAATGCACAACAAAGTACATCACTTGTGTTCTTCAATTTCAAAGCATTTATTAACCCTATAGATTTTTAAAAGAAATTTCAAAGAGAAAATATTAGCTGCAATGCAGGGAAAAGGCAGGACATCAACAAGATGCAAGATTTCTACACAAAGTGTACACTGCTAATTAACATGCATGTTAATATGTAGCACGCGGACATCATTGGGTCACTATGACATCAGAGCAGAGAATTAAACATCTGAGCCTTGACACGAATGGGTGAAATGACTACCAAATGTTAAGAAGACGGGACAGACGTGGAAAGCATTTAGAGGAAGCTGCTGGTGGTAAAACTGCACGATCAAGCACATCTTCCACACCCTTAGAGTCCTCCTGCTTTACTGGTGATAGGGGAAAAAAGCAAAACAGCTGACATTGTTACAGAAGTCATGACAATATTTATACTAACATTCATCTGCTGTATATTTAACAGCTGGATGTATTTTTTAGATAACTATCTTGAAATTTCTGTCTGTTTTGCTTTTTGAATGTTGTCTTTTCCACACTGCATGTTTGATAGCATGCTTTTATGAGGAGGACATTACAGAACGACTGCACTGTTTGTTAGAGTTGTCATTTGTAGCTGGGGAAGGAGTCAGTTGGGACTTCGGGGAAGGTCGGGGGACGAAGTACCTCTAAAAAGGGAAAACAACAGCTGAATGGAGGACATCTTCCAAACTGGCAGAAGTTTGGCTGCAGAGGAGAATTTCTCACCTTTGTGTATGAGGTCACTCTGTGGCAATCTCAGCACAGCCTGTGGTACGCTCACAGAAGCAGCATGTCAGGAAGCAGGGCACAGTGGTGTGGGCCACACGTCACATAAATAACAAACACAAGCCAAACACTCACGCCAATAGTTTACCTATCATCGGTGCTTGTCTGCATATATATATATATATATATATATATACTCTTAAAAAAGGATATAATGCAAGCCCGCCCTTTATATTTGAACATAATGAAATGCATGCTAAGACTAGCAATGCCCTTGTCACTGCAGCCTTTAAGAAGAGTTTTCTTATCACATCAGTGAGGCAATGGTTTTTGCTATAAGTACAGCCAGATAGATAAGTTTCCTCTGAAATAGAGGAAACAACAGAGTAAGAGGAAAGATGAGACAGACATGCAAAATCTGAAGAGTACAGAAGAGTACATCCATTCTCTATATCGCTTATCCAATTCAGGGACACAGGAAGCCTAGAGCCCATCCCAGGGGGCACAGGGTGCAGGGCAGGGGACAGCCTGGGCAGGGTGCCAACCCAACACAGGGCATACATACACCAGGCAATTTGGGGACACCAATCAACGAAACCCACATGCCTTTGGATAATGGGAGGCAACCAGAGAACCTGGAGAAAACCCACCAAGAATGGGGAGAACATAAAACTCTATGCACACAGACCCAAGGCGGGAATCAAACACCAAGCCTGGAGGGGTGAGTTGATGGTACTAACCACTATGCTACCCAACATCTTAAAAATATTTTTTTATCAAAGTAATTTCCGTTTAACAGGGCCATGTACAAGGTTGTTTCCCATGTGCATATTGTGCTGTTACTGTGTGCACATGTATGTTGTAGTGACCCAGAGACGACAGCAAGAGCTGCCTCAATGTATCTTGTGAAATGTTGACCTCTTTCAAGAGCAAAGCCACGCTCTTTGTGCACCTCACAATTTCCATCCAAAAAGTGAACCATGGACAACGATTGTGCCATGTCTGTGGTAGGGAAAATGTGGTTTAATCTATGCTCTGTTCTCAGTTGTTACAAATGGATTACTAAAATGTTGCAGTCCAGAGACTGAAAAGCTGTGCACAATGAATTTAATGTTTTCATTAAAGAAACAGCTACAAAAAAATTAAGGCACAGTACTTAGAAAATGTACCCATACATGGTTTTTAAACATCCCATGTTTCACAGTTTGCTCGCCTGTGCTGCCTTTATTCTGACCCCACTTGGGAGAACATGGCCCAAGATTGTACAGGCATACCTGTGTACGCACAGCACTCTGTAAACTCTTTTCTGCAGCCAATGTTAAAGACTTCTGCTTTATTCCCTGGACTGTAGTCCAGTTCACTACTGCCAAAGCCTTAGACAAAAATGTGCTGTTCAGCTTTATCAAAAACAAACCAACCTGTAAAAAAGTCCAGTGAAGTTATTTTGAAACTAATTCCAAAAAGAATCAAACAAATTATGACAGACATCACTGATGTGCGAGATAACCTCAGGAAATGTTAAATAAAAAAGACAATTAAAATTAAAAAATAAATAAAATCACCTGTTGGACATCTGGACCACAAAGCTAAATTGTTCCTGTCAAAAACTGATGTATGATTTTTGTTTAAGGTACTCTCAGGTGCAAAGTTCGCCCCTGCAAAGCACTCTTTTGTTAACCAGGTACATTCTGTGTTTGTCAGATGCATCCAATGTGAATTTGATCTCATAATGGCTGGCAGTAGAGTTACTGTAAAGAGATCAGGGGTATCAGGGCTGGCTGCAGGGATATCTCACACAAGCAGCAGAGCATGCGAGGGCCGACCTGGCTCCCCCCCTACATTTAATTCACCAGAGATGGGATTAGGGAGCCCAGTAGCGCAGCACAGAAAGAGATCCCCTGTCCTATAATTAATCCCATGGCTCTAACAGACAAAAGGAAGTTCTTGATTTAAGCCACCTGCTGATATTACCATTTTTTCCATATATTCTTTTCATTTGGATACATCTAGAGTTACCAGAAAAATGAAATTTTGTGCATTTTACCTGTGGCCTTACTACACTAACATAGGTAACGGAAGAAACACTCAACTCAACTATTGATTATTAAAACTAGTTTTCTAGTGACATAGGTTTTATTTTTTCATTAATCATTTTCTCTAAGAACACCACTCTAATTCAGAGGATTAGGACTATGTAGCATCATCATTCTCCCATTGGTCCAGGGAGATTAACCTTTTCTTTCTCAGTTCAAGGCCAGATAGAGTTTTACTATAATTATTTTGGCCATAAACAAGTTGATGTACAAAACGAAACATAAGCAGGCAATATAGACTTTCAGGCCTATATTGTTAAACAGAACAAAATCGTTAAAATTGTAAAATTGTGACTTGAGCAGTTTTTTTCCAAGTTATCAGCCAAGCCTCGTATAGGAATGCAACGCTAGGGCATTGTTTTGTTTCAGATGTAACCGACCGCTGAAGGGATACATTTCCTTCACATCTCTTTTCATTTCCTAGGGACTCTACATCCAAGCTGTGTCAAGTGCATTTTTGGTGATTTAAGACAGGATGCACATGGCCAAGACAGATAAAATACACAAAGGATTTTAAGCAAGCAGGTTCCCTTTCCATGACTTATTCTTTGAGCAGGTAAGAAGAGACGGAGAACACAAGCTGATAATGATGTTTCCAGAGATAAGAAGGATGTTTTTACACAGGAGCACGTGTAATTAATGCCTCGGTGAGCGCTGGCTTCACTAGCTGTCCCCATAGCTTTTGATTTTAATGCTTATTGGGTTAGTTTGTACCTCAGATAGTGCCAAATTTACTAATTTCCGTGTCTTCCAATAATCCATGTTTTAAAGAAAAAAGATCAGTTGTAAATTTAGGTTGGAGAAAGAGGGATCATGTACCCACAATTGTAGAGCAACTATGCAATAGTTCCTTAAAATTGACTTTACACCAAGAACAATATTAATTTGCAATTTTCACTGGATGATGACAGACTAACTGTAATTACATATTGTCTATAAATAATGCCTATTTATCTTATTCTCACCTTACTCTTGTAGTATTTATCTGTCTTTCAGGGTAAAAGAGGTGAAGACTCAAACCAGAAAGCCATGCACACATAGTATTAATCAATACAATTAAATTTATTAAACAAATACTGTCCTTGCATCACATTACAGATTCAGAGAAATGTTTATGTACAAAAAGTCGAATATGCATGTATGCTCCTTAGGGTTTAATAACGCACACAAACTCATAGAAATCAATTCACTTTTATATAGCACCTTTATATAGCACAGAGGTAAGGCACTGTACATGAAATACAGTGCCTTATAATATAACACACAGGTTATGTTAAAGCCATACAACAACAGAGGAGAGGAACCAAAAACTCCACAGGAGGAAAAAAAAAAACCTCTGGGGGGGCACAAGGTCAGCTGGCTTCCCAACCCTAACACTATACATTACAATTCAAAGTAAGGCATACGTAACTGTGTATGTAGGTATAAAGTGCGTCCATGTACCAGGATATATATCTATATACATACTGTAGACCAGTGTTTCCCAACCTTTCTTGAGCCACAGCACGTTACATTAGAAAACTCCCACAGCACACCACCAAACAAAAATGTCACAAAAAGTATATATAATGAAATATAATGATTATTGGATAATTGGATTGGATATTTTTCCACAACACACTAATGTGCCGTGGCACAGTGGTTGGGAATCACTGCTATAGACCGTTTCAATCATTTTAATTGTGGCATGTAAAGTGGAACCTCATGTTACGAACGCCTCCCTTTACGAACTTTTCGGTTCACGGACTATATTCCCGCCCAAAAAATGCCTCAGTTGCCGTACTGCGTCTCGGTTCACGAACCACATAAACCGGCAACGACGGTCGCGCATGAGCGTCAGCTGCTGTTTAGCTTTCACGCAGTGCACATCGCCGTTCGAATTCGACTTGAGTTCTTTTGAATTTCATTGCGATTTGTGTTCTACTTCATTTATAAACTATTAGATAAGACACCATGGGACCAAAGAAGGGTAGTGATAACAAAGGAGAAGGCAAAATGACCAGAACTGTGGTAGAAAGAAAAATGAAATCATTGCTAAACATGAAAATGTTGTTCGTGCTATTGATTTGGCTTATCAGTTTGGTCGGGCAAAATCAACGGTCTCTACTATTCTAAAACGTAAAGAGAAGATCAAGTTAGCCAATGTAGCAAGAGGGATGAATGATATTACTATACAAAGATCACAAACGCTTGAAGAAGTGGAGAAATTGCTGTTCATTTGGATAAACGAGAAAATGTTAGCTGGCAACAGTGTTTCTGAGACTATTATATGTGAAAAAGCATTTCTCCTCTGTACAGGTAAGGTAACATAGTTTATATTTATTATATCTGTCTATATTTTATCTGTTTAGTATTGTGTTTATTTATATTATATTATATATTTATATTTCTGTTTTTTTGTGTTAGATTTAATGATTTTCCTGGGATCCAGGAACAGATTAATCCATTTTACATTAATTCCTATGGAAAAAATAGTTTTGGTTCATGAACTTTTCAGATTACAAACCACCTTCAGGAACCAATTAAGTTCATGAACCGAAGTTCCACTGTACTAGTTTCTCAGTATCTTAAAATGATAGAATACTTGGCGGTGTTGCAGTGTTTCTGATGTGTAAGAAGCATACCTTTGAGATGACACAAACATGACAACTAAGTAAAACCCTGAACTGCTAAGTGGAATGTTAAGAACTAAGATGAAAGCAGTCTTTTTAGTACTGTTACTCTTAATCAAGACCTGAGCTTTTTCAGCGTTGTTTTTCCATTTTTCACTCTCGTTAAAGCAGTAAACTAAGGTGTCAATTAATTAGGCATAATGGAAAACTATAGCTGCCATCAGCATAGGAATGGTAGTTCATTCTGTACTTATGAATTAAAATGATTATTAACTCCCTATATATAGAAAATGAATAATTATATCTGTTAAAGAGTTATTCTTTATCTTTTTAACCCCATCTCTAAAATTTCTTAAAAGTTTTTCCAGCAATTGTTTTGCAAAAACATGCATTAGAAAGTCACATTTTGTAGTAATTTGACCAAACTATCATTGCTATATTGATGGGCAATCAATAAAAAAGTTAAGACTAAACTACTGGTTAAGTAAAGCAGTTTTCTGCCTTCACCTGATCTCTATAACAATTCTATACTCAATATAGGTTAGCTGACAGCAGTGATTTCCTGTTTTTTTGTGACAGAAATGCCTTAATTGAATACCATCCAGTTATGAATTTGTTTGTGAAAGGTCAGTCATCTGACCTTTCTACCGCTTTGTCCAATTAAGGGTCACAGGGAAGCCTGGAGCCCATCCCAGAACACTTAGACCGCAGGGCAGGGGACACCCAGGCAGGGCGCTAACCCACCACAGGGCGCACACACACACACACACACACACACACACA
This sequence comes from Chitala chitala, assembly GCA_025773905.1. Lineage (NCBI taxonomy): Eukaryota > Metazoa > Chordata > Actinopteri > Osteoglossiformes > Notopteridae > Chitala > Chitala chitala. The sequence continues at coordinate 6,233 of JABJVR010005401.1, read as the reverse complement.
CTACAGGCAATTTAGACACACCAATCAACCTAACCTGCATGTCTTTGGACTGTGGGAGGAAACCAGAGAACCCAGAGAAAACCCACCAAGCACAGGGAGTACATGCAAACTCCACACACACAGATCCAAGGAGGGAATCAAACCCCAGGCATGGAGGTGCGCGGTGACTAACCACCACACAACCGTGCAAAAGGTAGAACTGACAGTTCTTTACTTGTTATGTATGATGCATAACAGGACAGGAATTACAGATATTATACACAAGGGCAAAAGATTAAGATTATTGTCACAGAGGTATGATGAAAAGTTTACGTTATAGATGTTCACATAATTTGCAGTTTAATTGCTAAAAATAAGAAATAAAGTATATCTTATTTTAATCTTATTGAGATTACATGATGGTACAAGTGACACAATTTTAAGTACCCGTCACCAAGACAAACATGGCCATTGTGTAGACCAGAAATTATACTTTATACCTCATAGCTGGTATGTCTGAGGTATGCTGCTGGAGAATTAATTCAGTTCATGCCTTACGTAACACATTTCTCACAGGGATATTTATTAGAGTATTGCGCCTACTGTGGCCTGTGAAACAGTTATGTAACTGAGAGTCAAATATTCAATATTCATACAGTCTGATTGTTCCCTCTGCTCTGAGGCCTTGGCAAAATCACTGAGCCGGCTAACAAAGAGCAGACAGGACAGAGAAATCAGGCAGCTCTTCGTCACTGCAATACTATCATGCTAATTCTTTTCCTCAGTCACGCAGTGAGATAAAATTGTAACTCCTGGCAGTTATCTTCTGTTGGTGTGGACTTCAAGGACACAAGCATCTTCCTCACCACCAAACGTATTGAAACATGGAATATCAGCTATACTTCTATATGCCGATATATACTGAGTAATGGACCTAGTATATGAATAACTGGGCACATTATTAAAACTGCATGTTAAATCACCTTTGATCTGCTCCCCACAGTCAATTCCACAAACAATGTAATAGCAAATAATATTTTTGAAGTGCCAGTAAACTATTATCCTGTAATCACAAAAATGGTTTTGCATCAGTTCTAGAAAAGAGATGCATTATTTGCAAAAAAAAAAAAGAAAAAAAAAAGAAAAAAAAAGTTTCCTGTATACATGACCATCTGTTTCCTAAACAACAAGGGGACTGGGGGGTGCGGGAATATGGGGGGGTTTGGGAAGGGTTTTGCCATTACCATTATACTGAACAAAGGCTGTCTGTTTGATTACATGGATCACCCACAACTACTTGAACATTGAGAGAACCAGCTGTGTCAACAGGGAGAATAAAAGCAAAGACTGCTTTGTACTTAGTGAGACTTTGAGATTTGTCATACTTTTTTCAGTTTGAGACCTAGGTTGGGGATGTGACCATAAGGCTGACGTTTAACTTGAATGGCTTTCATAAGTGTCCGACCACACAAACAGGTGTAATAAAAGAACTGTTACCAATGTAAATCACCCTTGATAACGTCATCGACTTAGAAAATAGCTGACTAATTACATTAATTAACCATGAGGTCATAGGAAGGAGACAAACCACAGCCAGGGCAAAATCTGAGACGAACAGCTTGTTAAAGAAAGTGCTTCTGTCAACCAGGTTGAGCACACTTTCCATGTTATAAATGACTGTGAGGAGGCCTTTTCAGTCCTTCAGGGGAGACTCGAGTAGGACACGTTGGCATGGAAAGCACTACAGTGTGTGCATCAGATCTGTGAGTCACGCAGAGCACGTCAGCTCCTCAGAATCGAGGCAGCAGTTTGCCCTGCTTCTTAGAGCTGGGAACACAGGCATTTAGCATAATTAGACAGTCGCGGTACCTTATGTTAAGTTCTCCAGGTTGTGATAATCACAGATGACGTAGGACAATTTGTTCCATCCCTCTAGAAGCCAGTGGGCTTGTAAAATGTGACATATTAAAAAACTCCCATTCACAAGGAACTCATTAGATTTTTGATTGACAAATTCATGGACTGTAGGATGTACAAGTGGGTTTACCAGGAAGAGGTAGATTGCAAATACAAAATAGAATCAGGGGCTTCACAGCAAGGATGGAGGACAAACTAGGTTATCAGGGAACACAATTTTATTATTAGAAGAAAATAGATAATTGTACATGTGAAAGCCTTAAATATTCCCCCATCCCTACAGCCCTGTTTTACACACCAACCTGACAGTCAAAACCACCCCTCTTTTACATGAAAGATTTTAAAGTAGGTTGCCAAATGTGAGTCCATTTGAGAAAAAAAAGGTACGTTTATCATTGCAGTGCCATCCAGCGTAAGATCACTTCCACCAATTTTTGTGTATTTCTGCTATTATTTATTTAATTCATTTATTTTCAAAACCCTGTGGTAGGTTGGCGCTCTGCCCTGGGTGTCTCCTGCCCTGCACCCTGTGCCTCCTGGGATGGGCACACCCAGGCTTCCTGCAACCCTGCATTGAACTAGCGGTATAGAGAATGGATGGATGGATTTCAAAACCATTCATTGTAGTTGTGGAGGGGCCTAGAGCAGGGAACACCACGGACAGCATGCTGACCCACTGCAGTGCACACATACATCTAGTCACACGTTACAGATAATTCAGAAATGGCAATCAACATACAATGTATGTCTTTGGACTGGGGGTGGAAACCAGAGCATCCACAGGAAACCCTAAAGCACAAAGAGAACATGCAAGCTCCACACGTACAGGGCACCCCAACTCGGGAAGTGTGAGGCAACAGTGCTAACCACTGAGCCACTATGCCCCCCTTCTGCTTTTATTTCACATCCTTACTTGTAGAAGCATACATGAACACAGTCTTTGTCTCATTTAAAGGCCACTTAGGACTTTGTTTTCTTGTATGCACAACAGCTGTGGCTTTCAAAACACCCCTTTAATTTTCCATGATAACAGTATTCTCCAATAGCCATTGCAAACGTTACATGTGCTGCAACAATCACAGAACCATACTTACTAAAGCTACATTCATAAATGTCTATGTCCATATGCTGAAATATTTCATACACATTTACTGACAGAGTAATTGTGTTCAAATTCGACTGCACAACTTTATTTCACAAAAGTATTTTTGTAAACATTCACCTTATTGACAGGTTACCATGCCAATCCTAATTGTCAGTTGAGGTAACTGAGACACACACATATAATCAGAAAAGGAAGAAAAACAATCACAAATACACACACATGACTCTGTGCCAGACACAAACACAAACACAAACATGTTTCTTTATAAACTGCAAATGAAGAAGAATCATGTCACTACAGATGATCAGGGTTTAAGTGTTCTGCTACCTGTGCTCTTTCTACTTATTTAAAAAGCATTGACAAAGGGAAACTGGCTAGAACTCTTTATTTATTAAAAGGAAAATAATCTGCCTTAAAGTTTAGAGTACACTGTCACTGGAGATGACAAACAGCTCATTCATCCAAGTGCATAACAGGTTTTTATTTCATTAAAAAATGTTTACACAAATTCATGCTCACAATTATTGATAAATTATTGCCATCTCTTAATCCGCTGCATTTAATATAGTGAATGAAGTTTACTTTTCCTCACATACAGATACGACACGCAGACAGACATGCCAAGCCTCCGTGTACTGAAGGCATTAACAGCAGCCTTTCTCCTTAGCAAGCCATGTGGATGAATACCTCCACGTGGATGATTGCACTGGAGAAACTTGGGTAGCCCTGGTGACGAGAGACATCAGAGAGCATTATCATCTCACACGGCTGTGCTTGGTAAACAGTCCTACTGACTGGTGAACCACGCAGAGCTGTCTGAAACGTTCACACCGCACACCTGTGATGGTGAGCGCATCCAATTAGTGCATCTGTGCCAAACTCCTCTGAGAATGGGATCTTGTGTGTGACCGTGACGTTGCTGGAATCAGCTCTGTGGAAACCTGCTGAGGCCCACTTAAACCTTCTTAGACCTCTTAGATCCTTGTGTAAGAAGACTGCCTTGAACAGACAGACTCAGTCACACCAGTGAAATCAGATGAGTGCTAGAGGTACTTCAGCCATAGCACAGTTGCCTAACCACTACATGAACAGATCTGCTGTTGAAGCATACTGGAGAGTCAGTACTGCTTAAAGCACCAAATATATCCTCCACAGATTACCCTGAGCTCCAGACTAACTCTTAGCTACACAGCTGCTAGCTTCATTATGACTGGTGTAATTTTTCCCTATCAGGTAGATATTATATTTCATCCTCTGCGTCAATCTTACTTTTAAATAGTCTAAATCCTCTAAACTGGCACGTAAACAACACATGCAGTACATATCTCAAAGAGAGTGCTGCAAGAGTACGGTTACGGAGAGCTTTGCATTAGCGCCCCTGTTAGCTTATGTGACTTTTAGTGACAGTTTCCAAAGACACAACAGGACGTATAGCATGTTCTCTCTCATTCAGTTATTTTTCGCATCCAAGTTTGAAAAAAGACCAGTGGCTTCAGTGCGATTAGCCTCAGGAAAGGGCCTTGGTCATGTAGCTGATTCATAGAGGTGCTGATAAATGACCAACTAAAGGACACGACCAAGAACGGAAACAGTTCCTTCCAACTAACTGATGGGTGCAAATTGTGTCACTGTATCCGCCACACATGGCCACTGAATGTCTTGATTTTCAGCTTGCTGTATCTGCAGTTAGGAATGTTGTGCTCACTGAAGCAGAGAAAAGCATGTGGCATTATGCAGTCTTAAATTACACAAAGGAGAAGCAGGTGGATAGGGCCCAACCAGACACAGGGCCAATGGAAAATGCCAGGCTGTGCCAGCGGTTGGGTTCCCTTTACTCTGTTGAGACAAGCCACTCATATCCCTAACAAAACATCCCTGCCCTACATGTTGGGAATTTACATGGCAAAAGCTCGTTTGCAGCTTGGGCACATTTTCGCATTACCTTTATTTCTTTTGGTCCATTTTTAACAATCATTACAAAAGCTATCAATGTTTCATGCCCATGTTCACCTCTCTTTTATACTGAAGTGTAAAAATGTAGCAGAATGAAAAGCCTATTTAATGACAAGATAAAATGCTTATGACAATATTCCATATGAAATGAAAAATTGTGACCACGTGCCGTATAGACTTTTGCCAATGTCATAAATGTATACAGGGCTGTTTTCAAGCATGGGTCATGTAGATGATCGCTTAGGGCACTACTTGGGGAATGGATGCCACATGGACCCCCCCCGCCTGCCCGCCACCACCACAGTGTGAAACATTAAAAACCAGAAGATGTTTTGCAATCCTCAACCTCCATTCCTTAAGTTGCTTAGGACACTACAACTGACAAAAATGGCCCTGAATGCATATTTAACTGCAATTTGGGGATGGTTTTGAACTTGTCCACATGTTCTATTCATCCTTGTATTCCTGCACCTACCTGCTTTCTCCACCTGATACACTGAACACTGGCATTCAGTTAAAATGACACTCTGACATCTGCAATGTGGATCAAATGTCATAGTGACAACACGGCAGTCCTTCCAGTCTAAAAAAGATGTGATCACTTCCGCTGGGGGCATCTCCTTTCAGCAGAGGTTTAACACCTGAAATCTGGAAGCCTGGGAAGAAGCCATAGTAACTTTTCCAGTAATGACCGCAAGTTGTCTTTAATAACCCATACTTTTGTCCTACTGCTGTTTTAGCACCATGCACAACTTTACAGGATGACACTAAATTGAGTTTCAAATGACGATTAGCCTCTGTATCCGTGTTATGTTCAACCTCTGTGTCGGAGATTTTACATATAGAGATGGAAAATTGGCAGCCCTACTTAGCAGCATTTTGACAACTGATCTTTCATTAAATTGCAACATAGCTTATTCCATAGTTACAACAAAGTTACAATCATATCAGGTTTAAAAGAATAATTAAAAAAGAATAAAAAATGGAGATTTAGTGACAACCCACCATAAAGAGGATCATATGTCTGTAAAAACTCAAAAAGGAGCCACAGCTGTTGGAAAAAATAATCCCTGCTTTACACCTGGTATCAGACACTGTAACATGCCATCCTGAGAAGGCCACGTCCACAGTGGTACACCTGGTACCAGACACTGTAACATGCCATCCTGAGAAGGCCACGTCCACAGTGGTACACCTGGTACCAGACACTGTAACATGCCATCCTGAGAAGGCCACGTCCACAGTGGTACACCTGGTACCAGACACTGTAACATGCCAT
>JABJVR010005400.1:0-50502 GCA_025773905.1 Chitala chitala | reverse complement strand
GTGTGTGTGTGTGTGTGTGTGTGTGTGTGTGTGTGTGTGTGTGTGTGTGTGTGTGTGTGCCCTGTGGTGGGTTGGCGGCCCGCCATGAGTGTCCCTTGCCCTGCGCCCTGTGTCTCCTGGGTTGGGCTCCAGGCTTCCAGCGACTATTAACAGGATACGTGGTTTGGAAAATGAATGAATGAATGAATGAATGAATGAATGAATGAATGAATGAATGTATTTATCTATGTAAGGTCACGGTGGGCCAAGAGATACATGATCAGGAAATGTCAGGACATTATAGGGCATGGGCACTCAGCAACTTTGAATCACCAGAGTACAATGGAAGCACATGCCTTTGGACCATAACAATATTCATATGATACCCAAATAAATGTGGGGAAAACAAATAAACTGAGTAGGGGCCACCCATAATCCTGAACGAATGTAGCATTAGACTTAGATTGAGTGTTCACATATAAGCAAGCACAAGTTGTAAACACCAGCCAGCTGAGATGCATGCACATTAAAAGAGCAGTAATTTTTCAAAAACTCTTCCAAAGTGCACAATCAGCAAACTGTTCGTGCGTAAATTTGTTTTCATCAGCTTTTATATATATAATTTTTTACATTTTATAATTAAACTTGTCCTCTCTGTAGCTCTAATTAATAACAGGATTGGCACCAAAATTTCTACATATACTATTCAAGAGATGGGCAAAAGGATTCCAGGGAAAAATAAATTTAGTTCCAAGATCTACAACTATGAGGAAACGAGGCAATGTACAACAGGAAAAACATGACTGATGAAATATGAGACACTCAATACAATCATTTGGTAGACATTAGAACAAAAGGCCAAACTGACCTGAGATTGCAAAGCCACTAAAGCCAACAGCAAGGACCAGAAAGGTTATGGCCACCCCCTTTGTGTGGGAAAAGCCAACAACAAGCAAGAGGGTGGCTTCCATCCCAAATCCTGGAAAACAGAGGAACATGCACCATTGCAGCCCATATGCTGTCCTGAGGTATTCATACCCAAATACCTCACACTAGAGCCCAGACTCAAGATTCTGATATACATGGTGGTTATACAAGATGGCACTGCATTGCTTTGGAAACCTTCAAAGGCCTTATTGAACCACTGCCTTACTACATAGCTATTGTATTGGCAGCAAAAAGAGGTCACAGCACCTACTAAGTGGGTGTTCATATTGTTATAAAGTGGATGGCATAAGTTCTAGCGCTTTTGAGAAACTCAAAAAGACGAGTTGTTTGAAATACTACATTTTTAATTTTACCAAAAGTGTTTTGTTGGACACATCTGCTCCATGTGAATGACACAAAAAATTACATATTGCCCTTAAAAAATGGGCTATAGGAAAGTATTAGTTAAAAAAAAAAATCTAACACATTTAAGGTCGCTTGGCTCCAAATCAAACCTTCAGTCACATCTGATAGTGTTTAATGTAATGTACAGCAGTACTTGCAAAAGAGATATAAACAGGTCGCACAGATTTTGTCATCAATGCTGTGTATGTCATTTTCCATTGTAAAATTCTTGTCATTCTATTCCATTTACTGAATTCTTTCTAATGGTTTATGAAGCGAAATAACACACGACCCATCACATCTCACCTCCACAGTTCATCATCTTCCTGACATTGGTCGTGGTCATGATCTGATGTGACCGGAGGTAGTCAGCCAGCTGGCCCCCAATGGGCACGATGATGGTCATGACAAGGTGGGGGAGAGCTGATAATATGCCAACCTGAACAGATGGACAGAGGCAGAGGCTGAAAGTACAGCAGGCTCACAATTTGACCTCAACACTCAAGCTGAATTCACAGCTCAGAACTGAGACAAGTTCTCAGTACATTCTCCAGTGGCTTGGTCATGGGTCTTCAAACTCCGTTTACACATTTTAACTCATAATAAATTAAAATTCAATACAAGATACTCATGATTCTAGATATCGATATTATTGGTGGAGACTAATAATGCGACTATTATTGTTAAATGTCTAAAAGCACTACATCAGCAAATTTAAGTGCACTTAATTCATCTTGATTCAATAGGTTCCCCTTACACAGTCAGAGGAGTAAGTGGCTGTAAATGCAACATTTCTTTTAGAGCTCTGTAAACTGGACAATACAGCTACACAGTATTTTAAATGCTCTGAGTTCTGTAGGGACTCCTCAGTTGAACATATGTTATTGTTGATGAACCTTCATATATTAAAACATATAGAACTATTCCACTGTCCAACAATGTATCTATGTAATAACATACTTTCCGTTAATGAAAAACAGCCGTTGTTATGGTTATATCTCAACATGTAGTCCCAATTACCTTGCTGATCTCAAACCCAAACACCTCCTCAAAGTATGCAGGCTGACTAATGAGAAGTAGGTAGAAGGTCCAACTGCGGCAGAAATTTGCAACAATGATGGCATAAACTGGCATGGAGGTGAAAAACTTCTTCCATGGTGTCTTGAATTTCTGTGTGACAAAAAGAATGAATTTATTATGATACACTCCATTATGCAATATATGTATCAAGCAAATAACTAACATTGTCAAAAGGCTTGTTATACCTAATTAGATTTAAAACAATCTTCCATATTGAAACCCTGCATGTTTCATGATGCATATTTAGCTAATAAACAATTACATCTGAACAACTGAGTAATGAAACCAAGATATTAAATGGCATTATGTGTTCATTACTCTGCCCTCACCTTAAGACACTCTGGGGCCTGTCACGGTATGTCTGTGAGTATCCATGCCCCCTCATTGTCACGTCTTATCTCCTTGTTAGTTTGCCTGTTTCTGTCTCATTTTTGTACACACCTGGTTACATTTAGTGTTGTCCACTACTTAAGGTTTGAGTTTTTCCCTTATCTTTGCCAGTTGTTGACATAATTATAGTTGTTATGTAGTAGGTTATGTCTGTTGGCTATTGTATTTCTGCACCAGTGATTGTGTATGTTCTAGTCTGTGTTTGCCCTAGTCTTTGGTTTGCTTCTGGTCCCTTCACCGTAGTGTTCCTTGTATGTAGTTTCATTCAAGCCCCCTTGTGCTCCTATTCAATATTTAAACTCCTCTCTGCACCTAGTCCTCATCTCCATCTCTTCCTTGTTTTTTGAATTCTGCCTTGGTTTTTGAGTCCTCCCCACCCCAGAGTGTTACATTACCAGCCTTCCTTAGCAATGTATTGCCAGATTCAATTAGAAAGGTGAATTATATGTCTTTCCATTCTAAGAATATCAACCTTTTATGAACTGTAAATCACATATACAACAAAACATGTGGTTAGCATTTCTACATGTGGATTCAAGGCCAATGACTTTGGGCCAATGAAAACAATATATGTTGCACTATGAAGTTTGCACCTCCATGTTTATCTTCAAATAAGACAGTACGATATTGGAACTTACACAGAGACCACTGTGCTGATCAATGTAATTATTTTCAGTAGCAAATTTTTAGCAGTTTTTTTTTTTACCAGACAGTTCACATTTGGACCAAATTAAACATTTTTGAATACTCTACAACAGGGATGAAACTAGACCCTTTTTAGGAGTACTACAGTCCCCCTATTTACAAATCTGTCCCCCCTAATAATAGTGTAATTCTTAAGCAAATCTACTTTCCGCATAATTTCATTTCGCATGAAAATATATTGTCTACAGTTCCACTAAGTACTATGAAGCATAAATAATTAAAACTAGCCATAAATTTATTTACAGAAAATTTCATGTTTGGTACTAGTAAAAGTACATACATATTTTCAATATTGATTTTAATATAACAATTTCTTGTTATGGCCTGCACTTCCCAAATTCACCACCCACCCAAAAGGGCTAAATGCCAGAATTACCCCTGCTCTGCAACTTCATCAATGAAAGTTAGACTATACACTACTGTTAACATGAAAGGCTCCTTTATTAGATTCCTCCATAAACAAGAAAACTGTACTGTGACACAATCTTTATTTTTTCCAGTTCAAACTCTCAGCATCCTGATGTGTTTAGTCTGAAATCCATTGTTTCTAAGTGCTGGGTAATGGATTTTTGGCTAAATGACCTTTTGTAATTTTATATTTGTATGCATTAACACCCCCGGAAGGGGACAGAGGGTGGGGTGGAGAGAAATCCATGCCTGCAGAGGATTGGCTAGTCCTGCAGATTCCCCTATGCTCTCCTCTATGTATTTCCTCTCCTCTGGTGAGATAGTGGGGTGGGCAGCAGGGCTTTCGTATGACACCATCATCCAGAAGATGTACCAGCACACCCCAAAGCTGCCTAGGAGACGGAGGAGATCGGCATTGGAGACACAAGCAAAGAGGCAAAGTGACACATGAATGGCTGGATGGTTGATGGGCTGTGCATTAATGCATGATTTCTTTAGTGAACGTCAAAGAGAGTGGATCGGTTCGTGAAGACTGCTGCTTCCGCTTTAGGCAGGACATTTTTTTATGTCTTCTAATTGTCCATGATGATAACTGGTGAGAGGTGGGTAACAGCGGATATGACTGGTATCGAGGATTTTCTGTTCCTCTGCCGCTCTCCTTCATGAAAGCATGTCAATATACTGTAACAGCTCCAGATAAGGTATCTGCCACTAGCACTGCTTTTTGGTGCCAAAGAAGAAAGGGCACTTACCGTACACGTAGAACACCGAAGACCAGCCTGTGTACTGCACAAGCATGCCCGCCAAAGGCATGGCCACTACAGCCCCTGCGTACGAACCTGAGACACACACACACACCAGAGAACAATTACATCTTGCAGCTTCACTGGCAAAAATTCTGCCATTGGCAGCAGTGATAGTAAAGCTGTGTTGTAATATGTTAAACAGGGATCGCTAACAAGCATGAGGACACACCACAGAAGGCCGTTGTAGCCAATCGGCTTCTTTCAAGAGGCGGGGCCCATTTTGCCCATATCCCATGGCATGCTGGATACGTAACACCCTGGGATAAAGATGTGAAACATTTAGCACTGATAAAGACTGAGACTACAAATGCAAAATGTGAGCAAATACTCGTACAAAGAGGAAAACTTGACAGAAGTACATAGGACAGCATAAAGAGTTTAGCACAGCTCAGAGAAAAGGTGAGGAGCACGGTGGTTTGCATACTCTACCTCAACAAGTCCCTGACATATCCTAAGTACAATAACACAGCCATAGTGTACTCTCGCAGCCGTAGGTATAAGCATGTTTAGTACAGACGTAGCCACCACTGCAAAGCCAAACACTCTGAAAAGAAAAGACACAAGGTATGACATTACTAACTATATCCACAGTATCAATTTTGGCAGCATTGACATTTCATAGAATGCCACAAAATTAATGGCTTTGATTAGAAGCGACAGACCTGTTGGCAGCAAACTTCTGACAGATGAAGCCACCGGGTATCTGGGTGATGATGTAGCCCCAGAAAAAGGAGCCGTGGATCATGCCCACTGTCTCTGGGGTCCATGTGAACTGGGCTGCCTGTAATGGAAACTGCTTTACTCTCTGTGAGAAAGCTCAGGTTTAGACTAAGTGCATAGGCTGAAACTGTGATCCTGTACAGCAAGAGGCCAGGAACTCATCCCACAACTGTTGTTGATGGAGACACGGTTTGTTCTATGAAAAGCAAAGTACAACGTCACATTAAGGACAAAACTAATCATACAACGTAATAGAAACACTTTCCCCAATGGGGATAAATCATAAAACTTTGAAGTCTTAAAAGCCTTAACATTTTTACAGTGTTATGTACATGTTGAAAGGTCACTGAATGGGCACACCAACAAAGTGGAGTTACCTGCAGAATCTTCTTTTCACCCTGGAGGATGGTGTGGTTGTTGACCATGCTGACCACAGCCACACCAAGATTGCAACGGATACCAAAGGAGATGCAGAAGCCAAGGCCAGAGAGGATGGCGATGATGTAGCGCCGTGGCAGGCCGAAACAGGTGCAGTCTATCAGGGGGGGCTCCTTCTCTTCCACCAGCTCCGGTCGGCCTTCAGCCGACAGCTCAATCGTTTCGCCATTCTGACGTCTTTCCAAAATCCTGAGAGTGCAGGGAGGCGAGAAGGCAGAATGCAAACACAAGCGATCGGCTGCGTGTTCAGCTCAAACAGCGAGGAGGGATGTTTAATGCTACATAAGACGAAAGGAGCTTGCTAGGTCTGTTAAACACTCTCCCATTTCTTAGCTCAGCATGCGAAAGTGATAATGCAGATCCACAGGAAGTCCAAATGTACAATAAAATGTTTAAAAGGGTTTCTTAAAAAGTTTATCATCCAAAGTACAGTGAAGTGCTTTTAGTAGTAGCATGATGTTTGAACAATACAATATAACAGTTTAAGTCAGAACACCAAGCACACAGAATTTTTTTAATTTCCTGTTGATAACAAATACAATTCAAGTAATGGATAAGCTTGTATTTCTAAAGTCGATGATGACGTTTAAGGAAACCCACACTAATGTTGTGCTTTTTGTCTGTCTGAGAAAATACATTAGTACAAAAAAGTACTTTTGCTAAAACTAGGGCCCATAATGGCAATAAAAGCTTTTTGTTTGTAATGCTGCTATGCAATAAAATACATTTTTACTTTAAAAAATGTAAATACATCATGCAAATCCGAATGACTGGTTTATTCTGTACCATCTCTTTTCCCACATTTACAATAAATGATTATGGCATGTATACATATTTTTTCAGCTAACTGCCCATCACTGTAATTTATTTTATTGATGCTTGTTTTATTTGATTAATTTAGCACATACACACCTGAAAGATCAAAAACCTCAGAGGTTGTTTGCTCAACAACTTCTGTTTCGTTCACATAAAGTAGCTGTTAATGTTTATTTAAATTAAATAGCAAGCTCAATTCAATCTATTGGACATACCAAAACAATGAGTTACATCTATGAAGCAGTCAGCAAACGAAAAGTAAAATACAGTCCAAATTAAAACCTAAACTATACAACACATTAACAGAACCCGAAAAAAAAAAAAAAGTAAATACAGTGCCTGAGCAACTCAGTTCAAGATTTATATCCTGCTTTAGAGTAAAAGGTCGTTGAAGAGCTGTAAGATTAATCCCTGGTCGTCAAGGTAGTGACAGGTTTGGAGTTCTGAATCTGTTTAAACAGGTTGGAGAAGAATGACATGATCCACATGTATGTAAATCTCATGGGAGGCTAGACAAGGCGAGTCCTGATGAGCACGGCCACTGATTTAACAACACAAGGCCATGCATAAGGACAAGCAGCTGAATGTGAATAAATGCATAGCAGAGACAAGCCTCCAGGTAGCACACTCGAGGTTTAGTGTTTCATTCAAGTCAACAACTTGTATAATTTTACCAGCACTTAGCTGGATAGTCTTTTCTGAATTTACACAAGTATACGACTGTACATACACATATAGGAGGTAAAATATTATCTAGGCCTTTGGATTCATTTTCCTAATATCACAAGTAATTAGAGTCTAGTTACACACACTTTATATGATCTGAGTATCCCAGGCTTTCCACACACACACACACACACACACACACACACACCTCATAAATAAAAATTTGTGTACACACCATTTAAAGTAAGCATGTAGACTCTGAACGTAGACACTGCTGTACTGTGATTACCAACAGGTACCGTTAAATTACAAAGAAATGCTGACTTTAAATGACATACAACACCAAAGTGTCACAAGACACTCTCTGGCCTGGCATTAACCTGTTGTATTGGGTGTGTATACAAAAATGGAGTCAATGTGAATATATTAATGAAATGTTCCATTTAGACACACAGGCCTGATAAAAGTTTGCAGGCAGACCAGCATACTGCATGTACTGAACCCAAACAACTGCACGATGCAAAATAACTCTTATTAAAATGCATTATAAACCACTAGCTAACTGAGTCACTTACAATATGTAGTTCAATACATGCTTTCTGGTTGACATTTGTATTTCATGTCAAGACATTATGAAGGTTTGCTACAGCTCACCAGCAGAATAAGAACCTGTATTACTGCTTTGTTGCAGCAGCAGTGTGGTGCTGTGATTTGACAGAGAATTGGACTCCTGGTAAGGCGGCCTTCCAAGAGTCACCACAGTGAGGTGGTGTAATGTTTGGAGCTTAATGCCAGCTCATGGCCAGTGCAAGGTGGCCTGTGATGATCTGTGCTCTTGCCTTCACCAAGTAACTGCACCGTTCGTTTTAACTTGGCTTCTTACTTATTAGGAGCCATCAAATGCACACACTCCTGGAGTTCATGCATAAACCATAAAAGTCACAGTACTGAATGTGACTGGGGCTTGTGAGGTTACATCTTCTCTGCACTTAAATACAACAAGGCTTTAGACAATCACTTCCATTCCATTCCATCTTCTGCTGCTTATCCAGGGCCGAATCATGGGGGCAGCAGTCTAAGAAGAGCAGCCAAGACTTCCCTCTCCCCAGACACCTCCTCTAGCTCTTCTGGGGGAACTCTGAGGGGTTCCCAGGTCAATCAGAAAACATTTTCCCTCCTAGACCTTGTTCTTTCGGTCACAACCCAAAGCTCATGATCATAGGTGAGAGTGGGAACGTAGATTGACTGGTAAATCGAAAGCTTTGCGTTTCAGCTCAGCTCCTTCTTCACCACAACAGACCTGAACAGGCATACTGCTGCTGCTGCACCAATCCATCTGTCAATCTCACTCTCCATCCTTCCCTCACTCATGAACAAGATGCCAACATACTTAAATTCCTCCACTTGAGGCAGGATCTCTCCTCTAACCTGTAGATGGCAAACCACCTTTTTCCCAGTCAAGAACCATGGCCTGGGACTTGGAAGGGCTAATTCTCATCCCAGCTGCTTCGCACTCCACTGCAAATCACTCCAGTGCATGCTGAAGGTCTTGGCCTGATGAAGCCGAAAGGACAACATCATCCGCAAAAAGCAGAGATGAAATCCTTTGGTCCCCAAACCAGACACCCTCCGGCCCTTGGCTGCGCCTAGAAATTCTGTCCATGAAAATGATGAACAGAACCGGTGACAAAGGGCAGCCCTGCCAGAGTCCGACATGCACCAGAAACAGGTGTGACTTACTGCCGGCAATGTGAACCAAACTCCTGCTCCGGTCATACA
Source organism: Chitala chitala (assembly GCA_025773905.1). NCBI lineage: Eukaryota > Metazoa > Chordata > Actinopteri > Osteoglossiformes > Notopteridae > Chitala > Chitala chitala. The sequence goes on along the minus strand of JABJVR010005400.1, from coordinate 41,383 downwards.
GAGATCGGACAGCCCTTAACAGAGAGCCCCTGAGCCCATATTTCCAGAGCACCCCCCACAGGACGCCACGGGGGACACGGTTGAATGCCTTCTCCAAGTCCACAATCACTTCAATTTAAAAAATAAAAAAATAAACAAGAAAGCTTTGCAATTCAGTTATGTGTATACAGGTAATACACAAGTCACCAACTTATAGAGGGCACCTTCCCATAAGTAAGATCTTCCATGTGAATTAAATAAATTGTACTCCTCTTTCTCCTTCTCACCTTGAAAATACCTGCTTAGGCAACCCTGACCCAAGGCTGCCACTGAAAATCAAATTTCAATAAAATCTCATCAGAACGTCATCACATTTAACAGGACACCTGCCTTGATTGCATGTTCTCTGTATCCATACTCATCCAATGATCTGTGTGCATGTGCAGTGCTTTCAAAAAGTATTCCGACCCCTTCACTTTTTCTACACGTCAAACTGCAGCTTTACGTTAAATCATTTAAATTAATCTCTTCTCCCTCAAAAAAGCAACACTCAATACCTCAGACTGACAAAGCCAAAACAGTACATTAGAAGATTTTGCAATTTTATTAAAAATAAACAATGAAATATCACATTGTTAGGCATGTGCAATACAATACACCCCACGGAGTTAAAGAAAGGGGATAAAAAGTGGTCCTACCAGTCCAGCTTCTGCCAGAGGTGGGCAATCACAGCTCGGGAGAGCCCATGTGGGTGCAGGTTTTTGGTTCAGCCAGTTCATTCAATTTAATTTCACAACTACCTTAAATATCAATTACATCATTGCTTCTCTTAATTTTTCTTCACCATTAGCATCTGTCAACACTTAGCTGTCAATTTACTGAGATAAAATAAGAGTTACAAAGAAATAAAATAAGAGTTACAAAGAAGTAATTTAAAAGCGACACTCTTGTGCTTTAACACCTGTAACACAAATTGAAGTCAAACATTACGATATCACACTAACTGCAGAATCAGAGCAGAAAATGACTGGATAATTTGGCATGGTGTTTAATTCAAGCCAGTAATCATCAATTACCAGAAGTGTTAAAAAATTAAGAAGCAACATGAAGTATTTTGTCATGCATTGAAATATATTATTTTAAAAAGTAAACCCTATTTACATACAATTCGCTGACAATTTCTGGATTGACAGAGTAATTACAACAAATATGTCAATAATGTTTAAATGAGATTAAGGTTTAATCAAAAACAGAAACTGCATGAAACAAAAACCTGCACTCAATGTGGCCCTCTAGAACTGTGATTGCCCACTACTGGACTAAACACACCCAGCCTTGGCACTAGTCCTACAGTTCAGTTTGTGCCTAAACAAACCCAGCGTTGGCACTAGTCCTCTAGTTCAGCTTGTGCCTAATCAATCCCAGCCTTGGCAATAGTCCTCCAGTTCAGCTTCTGCCTAAACAGACCCAGCTTTGGCACTAGTCCTACAGTTCAGCTTCTGCCTAAACAGACCCAGCTTTGGCACTAGTCCTACAGTTCAGCTTCTGCCTAAACAGACCCATCTTTGGCACTAGTCCTCCAGTTCAGCTCCAGCCTAAACAGACCCAGCTTTGGCACTAGTCCTCCAGTTCAGCTCCAGCCTAAAGAGATCCAGCCTTGGCACTAGTCCAACAGTTCAGATTCTGCCTAAACAGACCCAGCTTTGGCAATAGTCCTCCAGTTCAGATTCAGCTGCAGGAAGAGACAGACCCAGACTGCTTGAAGTAAATGTATAGCAAACATAGGCAACTGTCCCAAGATATATAGAAGCCTGGCCTGCTGAACATACATTTTGTTCATCAGGGCAATGGCAGCAGCTACATATTGGTTGGGCCAAGAACCTACAACCATCCTTTCAGATGTCTTTTAAGTCTTCAAAATTGCAACCCAAAAGGGGGGCATCAAAATTGTTGACCAGTATTGGCAATCAGTACCCCCACATACAAATTGTTGGGGGTGGCAACTACCCTCCTTTCCCCCTCTGCTGCCACCACTGTTTATGCACTTTTCATTTAGTAAAAGCACTTTAGTCTTCTGCCTTGTTCTCCAACATGATTATCTGATTATCTCCTGTAAGACCTTGAATGCATGACCTCACCATGACTTCATGGCTGAGTCAGACCTCTGCAATGAAAAACTGACACAGTTCATGTCAAGAGCTACAAAGTAGGTCTACACATGGATTCTACTAACACTACAAAATAAATATAACATAGCTGACCAATTTAAAATTACAAACAACTGAAAACGTCCAGCCAACTAAAACATGCATAATTGTTACAGACTAATTTTTGTGGCTGACCTACCATAGAACACTAAAACCATATTTTTAAAATAAATGTATATGATAGAACCAAAGACAGATGAAAAATGTCCACTATTCGTAGACTCAAACACATGTACACATTTTGTGTAATTATTTCCACTTTCTCAAAGGTGTAACATAAATCTGTAAAATTTTGCCACAGTGACATCACACACACATACCACACAGAAAAATTCAAGACATTTTTGACACTGAGGAAATATTAATGACCGTCACTGAAGGTAAATTATTCATTTGTCCTCCACCCTCTCCACAGCTATCAGTTTTCTTTTCCCCCCTTACATTGTTCAGATTCCCTGTCATTTGCACGTTGTGCTCTAACTATAAGCACACATATACCTGTGAATTAGTGAATCCTTTATTCTGTCTGTGTATTACTTTACACTGCTGTTTATCACATTTTTCTCTTTGTTCTGTGCATTTTTTAACCCTCCCTCTGTTGTTCATATTGTGTGCTGCTGTTTATTTCTTAATCCCATCATCTCAGTTGGGGCTTTGCACGGATGGCCTTCCTAAGTGGTTTGAGTGCCATTTAAATGAATAAAGGCCATGTAAATGCTTTGCTTTATCTCTGATTCCCTCACGTCCCAAAGAAAATCCTCTATAATACCAGCTCTCCCCCTCTCTGTCTGTCTGTCAGTCAGTAAGCCAGTCACAATGTGCAGTCAAAAAGAGGGAGGAAAAGGCGCATAAAGAACCATTTCAAAAAATGAATAGCTGGCAATACAGCACACTAGTACTTTAACAATAACCCAGTAGTTCAAAACTAAAGAGTACAATACATTACACAGCAGAAAGCGTAATTTATTCCAGCTACAGCGATAAACCAATAAACTGGAACAGTACAGCCATTATGCAAATCTTCTAAGCCTATTGTGCCAAGCCGTGGACCATGTGTTTGTCAGGATTGGCCAGGACAGGTTACACTGAGGTAGAGGAACATCAGACAGTGATTTATTCTTAAAATCAAGTACAAAATTCAAATACGGAAATTACACAAAGAACAGGAGCGAGCAGAAGCAAAACGGGAACTGCATGCAATAAACAGGGCAGAAGGAAAAACTTGAACACGCGTAGCACGCAAGTATGACTTTAACACCAAATCTCTATAGTGACAAACTGCAAACACAAACCAGTTGAAAACACTAAAACCAAGACAGACCAGGAAACGATGTAACTGGGCAATGACAGAATAAGGAGGCGTGGCCATACAATAAAGGCAACTGTGACAGCGTTCTATAAAACAGTATTTTGGAGACATGCGGGTTAGGTTTATTACTGTTTCAAGACATTACAACTGTTAAGATGTGTTTCGGCGAAACAATAAGTACAATCAAACGCACATATTACACACATTTAAAAGACAAGCAAACATACGTTTTATCGGGTTTTGATTGAAGTAGAGCACAGGACAAAAAATCATTTTGATGATATTTTCCAGACACTGCCACTGCATCACACAACGTGCCACGCAGTGTGAAGAGAGACGCCTCCTGACCTTGCTGTCGCTGCTCTCACCTTGTGAATTTCTTAGCAACTCAGCTGCCAAATGCCACGTCCATGCTTACAGTTAAGGTGCGTGTAAACTGTGGACTGCTTTCACTTGTAAATCGGACGACTGTCTGGAGAAATATGCATAGAGAAGCTGCTCTGGAATCATTACAGAATGCAAGGAGAGCAGTTAGCGCTGTTAACCTGCAAATCACTATTTAACCAGGCCCTACTTTTAATTAAATAATTTACATTTTTGCTTTTATACTATGAAAATGTACTATTACATTTAAACAGTATTGCTGTGTTTCAATAATTAATTCTTCAATGTTTCCAAGCACTTACCATGAATGCAGCACAGACCATATGACAGGATATACCTAACCTGGTATAGACAGCCAACCCATGATAGTGCTATACAATTATTAGTTTTCATTTTTAACATGTCTGCCAAAGTAGTGAAATTGAAAGCAATTGTCAAAGACAAACTAAAATTTGTGATGATGCGCTAATTTGATTCCTGTTTGATTTCTTAAGCACTGCAAACGTGCAGGTTTCCCAGATGACCTGCTTCCCGTTGTGTTTTGTTGTGCAGAGGTCAGCTGTGAGAGAATAAGGTCAGTTTAGTAACAGAGTTTGGTGCACTCGTGTTGTACCTCTGTCCAGCTAGTTGCTATTCTGTATGACATTGCTCGGAGCATCACTAGCAGCCAGAAGGCCAATTCTTCTTTCCTCACCATGTTTATCATGACTTGAAAAGGTTCTAACCATTAAGGCAATAGTTCAAGAACCTTTTCAGCTAGCTATATTAGTTACCATGTGAGCTTCCTGGCAAACTGCTCCTGTTATACTGCAGGCATGAGGCTCACCCTGTTATACAGCATCCTTGCTTCGGACCACTAGATCTCTACCACCATCTTCTAATGTGCACCTGGTGATTTTTTAATAGCAGTAGGTGTTTTTTATTCTTTTGTTTACTGCACTTTAACCTTTCTGCCCTACCTCCCCACTCCCCACATAGTCATGCCCCCCCCCCAAAAAAAACTGTATAAATCACTGTAAAGCACAAATACCCATCTACTATACACATTTAAAGTTCCTGTAGGCAAACATATCAGAACAGCTGTTCTAGGAGCAAGGATGGATATACCACCTGGATGCGTTAGGTATACACACAGAGGCCCATATGTAAAAAATAATAGTAATTACAATGATACTACAATGATACTAGCATAGAACTGTGGAGTGGGGCCTTAGAGCTACAACACCTAGAGTATCACAGCATTATTACTCCAGCTTTGTCTAGTAAAATGTGAAATGGCTTTAAAACCCTTAAACCACCAGTTCAAACTGACATGGGGTATCCTAATGTATATACAGTATATCTTGTATATACAGTTATACCACCTATTAAACAGAATAACACTCAGCTAACCTAGTCGATGCAGCCTTTCAGATGTGGAAATGATTAGTTAAACTACAGAAGCATCCAGATGCATCAAGGGTCTGACTGAAAGCATTAAAATATTCCACAATAAAAGCAGGAGGCGACTTAGCTTATAGACTTCATTCTGCCGCTTTCTGAGCTTCAGAACGATGATTCACAACCAAGTTTAACTGATAATTATTCACTAAACAAAAGGCGCCTTTGAGAACAACACAAGCAAGCACACGCACATCAAAATGATCATGTAGGACGTATTTCATCTGCTTGTTCTGTTAAATAGATTAACAAATATACTGCAGTCATTTTAGTAATTTACAAATACATTACATAGTTTAGCACACCAAATACATGTGTACCCTGTTAAAGTTATACTGTTTAAAATGGGCACCCGATCCACTTATGCTATTTTATGCTATGTGCTGGTGATTGACAGCCTTTCACTGAACAATACAACAGGTTTTTTATTTTTAGAAACAGTACAGGCATGTATTGTTTTGCTGAACAGTATTATTATTGCCTCATTGTTCTGTGCCTTCATTATTTTCAGCAGCATTTGGCTGTTTCCCCTGTTGTTCAGCATCCTGAATGCAAGAAGAGTGAAGGAGGCCTGGACTCAGCAATTCACTGTGACTCTGCCCCTGTGGGCACCTGTGCTTGAAGAGAGATGATGCCATCTTTCAGCTAATGTAGCATCCTATTTATACATGCGAGTAAAGCCTCTGCTTGTACATCACTGATATTGATGTTTGTACTCCGTAAATACAATGTATTCTACTGAAAGGCACTCTAGAATATGGTTTTTTCTATGGATGCATGAAGTCATACCTTTTATTTTTGCTAATTAATTTATTCTCGTGATATATGTCGATAGTTCTTTTGTAGGTTATGTATCTTGGTGGAGACCTAAATCTATAGCAGACAACAAGAACACAAACTCCCAAGTCCTTTTGTTAGGCCCCATTGTATAACATTTGCCTTAATATAATATCACTTTTGACATTCTTTTAAACAACACATGAACTACATAGATGAACATACTCCTATCCACCCATCCATTCATTTTCCATACCTCTTATCTTGTGCAGGATCACAGAATGAATATACTAAATGACTTACATGGTGCTCAAGGACTTAACCTTTGCCAAAGCATGTACAATATCTTTAGCAAAGAAGTTCAGTGATATATCCATGCATGTTCCACAACATATTAAAACAGTTGGGCAAGTGAAAGGCGAATTTGTAGCATGCACACTTGGTCCATCTTTGCTGATGGAAAATTGGGAGCATTAAGCTGACCATATTCTCTGATCCTGCGGAAGAGCAACAAGGAGTAAGTTATGGATGCAGTGGAGGTCAGTGGATCCAGATTCATCTTATATACATTATAAATGTTGTAAAAGAACATTTGGGGGGAACTGAGCAGAAAAAAAGTTTCTGGAGTATGTGTCTTTCTACTAAAAAATACCCCAGGTTTATTGATTGTCGGAATATATAAATGATGAATTGTAAAGCTGAACTATGATTACATGCACTAATTACTTACTCATATACAGTATATTGCCAAAAGTATTGGGACGCCTGCCTTTACACACACATGAACTTTAATGGTATCCCAGTCTTGGTCCATAGGGTTCAATATTGAGTTGGCCCACCCTTTGCAGCTATAACAGCTTCAGCCTTCAAGAAGGCTGTCCACAAGGTTTAGGAGTGTGTCTATGGGAATGTTTGACCATTCTTCCAGAAGCGCATTTGTGAGGTTAGGCACTGATGTTGGACGAGAAGGCCTGGCTTGCAGCCTCCGCTCTAATTCATCCCAAAGGTGTTCTGTTGGGTTGAAGCCAGGACTCTGCGCAGGCCAGTTAAGTTCTTCCACCCCAAACTCGCTCATCCATGTTTTTATGGACCTTGCTTACGTGGCCTACTACTTCAGTTGCTGTTGTTCCCAGTTGCTTCCACTTTATTATAATACCGCTAACAGTTGACCGTGGAAATTTCACGGATGGATTTATTGCACAGGTGGCAACCTATTACGGTACCACGCTTGAATTCACTCAGCTCCTGAGCATGACCCATTTTTCACAAATGTTTGTAGAAGCAGTCTGCATGCCTAGGTGCTCGATTTTATACACCTGTGGCCATGGAGGTGATTGGAACACCTGAATCCAATTATTTGGAGGGGTGTCCCAATACTTTTGGCAATATAGTGTACATGAATACCTCACATATATAGCAATACAAGCACTAACATATTTATAGCATCTTCCACAAAACAACATGTCTTCAACAAACACCATATTATTATATGAAAATGTATTCTATTCATTTATGTGTACAGAAAACACACTCCAAACAATCACAACATTAAATTAAATTCCAAAATCTAAATATTAAGTTAAAATAAATCTGATATTTACTCTTGTGATGACAGTTTCACCAGAGTATTTTGATCCATTCTTGCCTATGGTGAATATAATCTTGTTCAGCAATGCAGATGCAAGTGAATTGTTAGTTAAAATAACAAAAATTGTCTGACATTGCACAGATCTGTAGCTCCCACACTGATAATGCGTAATACAAATAATAAATAAAGTTAAATTTTTTGCTACTACTTGGCAACTTTCATTTGTACATATGGCATGTGACAATTGAAACACATGTCGCAATAAGTAAATGCAAAATTAAGTTAATGGCAACTTCGATTTACCAACAACCTGATGACCCATACCAGGAATCACCTAAAGACGTGAGTTTACCAGAGAAGACAAAATAAACTGTTGGCCTTACTGCAATCCCCAGAACGGCAGACTGATGGGACATTTACAAAAGTGTGTATAGGAAGGACGAAGACACGCAGGAGGCGGGGAAGTTACAGGATTTGTGTGACCGACACTTGAGTGAGAGAGCAATCTATTTCTGGACAGGATTTATGAGTTCAGTCGCGTCTTGAAATCCTAAGTCAGAATGTCCAAGTCCATGCATTGTTTAATATTCAATCTTCACTTGTCCCAAAAAGTAACCATATATTGACAAATTGTATTGATTTGGACAACTGAAATAACAACAAAGGATAGTATATGTACATCAGTTGGCGAGTACAATATTGGGCTAATTTTGAATAGATTCTGCTAAAACAGAAAACTTTTAGTTTGGTCTATTAGACAAAATAAAAAAACTAACCTATTAAATACACTATTTATTCACAACAGGTATGACCAAAGTAATCATATCGATTATCTTCCTCTATTTATTGATGTACAGGTTACAGGACTTTGTAATGTACAACATATTATTAACATGGATAGTTGCTAGCTTTTTCATTTGAAGGATAACTACATTTTATCCAGATTCTTTCATCGTCATGTTAAAGCATTTTGAACATGAACACTCAAGTGAAAGAAAGAAAGAAAGTAAAAGAAAGATCTTTGTCAAAACTGTTTACTAGTTTAAAACACATGTATGAATAATTTCTGGCAGTTATCTACTCATTATTATGATGATGATGATGATGATGATGATGATTATTATTATTATTATTATTATTATTATTATTATTATTAATAATAATAATATTGATATTAATATTACATCGTTGTTGTTGTTGTTTGTTGTTGTTGTTGCAAATGGCAACGTGTCATGAGCCATATGGAGGATATACTATATTAAAGAATAAGTACTTAACCTGGAAAAAAATAGTAGCCTATATGAATAGCTATCACTGTGTTGGAGTCTAGTAATAAATATAGGCACTGTACATCTGACAATGAAGATTATGACGATAATTTTAATCCGATTGCATGACACCCATGTTCATTTCATTGTTTGTTTTCTAACGATAAATGGAAGCCCATTTTTTATTTAAGGTGTGAAATATCCTCAACGCCTTCTTTTATTATTTGTTGTATTTCCGGTGTTTGATCATTTTTAGAATAACACGCAAGTCAGTGGCTGAGAAAATGTCGTTTTACTCCCTGTAGCCTAGCCGGATGACTAACCCTAGCGTCGCACTTGTGATTATTGTCAGTAATCTGAGGCGAGCTCATTCTACAATTAAAGTGGGACCAAATCACAACTTTTACCGCATGAATTTTTTTTTTTATCAATTTATACGGCGCAAACTAACATGTATTAATAGTACATAATAAAACGGTAACTTTTTATGCGATAATACGGGGCGATGAATCCTTGATATTTATAGACCGAAAGAAGCTGATCAAGTTAAAACTTGCCTTCAAATTGACACACTGCGCTATGCCATCTCTCTGAATCAGAGCATAACCAGTCAAAGCTGAAAAGTACATGTCAATTTTGCGAATATGTAGTCAGATAAATCAACATATCTTAATCATTTTCGAGAAAATTAAATTGGATTTTTGTATTTTACATTTGTTTCCGTTATTCGCAAAAGAGTTGTTTTCTGTTTTAGTCATAATTATGCATAAAGTGAAATAAACTAAAAACTACAGAGCCTTTTATCATCGCACACTTCGTATGTTCCTTGACCTCGTTATTCAGACTAAACGTCTGTAAAGTTATATCACTAACAGGGTTTTGTGAAAATGACTTGGAAGAATATATTGCAACCCAAACTAAATGACCGTTAAGCCGAGTGTATATACGGGGAGAGAACTCCTAACCGCTTAGATGTGGTCGTGCAGAGTCAGATGCACAAGAAAGTACAAGCACTAGGCAAGGAGACACCGTGTTAGCATTTTGCCGATGTAGTTTGCTGTAGGTTTCATGTACCTGTGGATTTTCCCAAGAGTTTTCCCCGCAGCTGCCTTAAATCTTTCTGGTCGTATCTCCATCCTTGCGACTCCAGGATCCAAGCGTTACGATGATATCCCACACACGCTCCAGCCTTAGTGAGATCTTCTTGGCTCTTCCTCTCCTCCTTCTCTATCCCTCCCCTTCCACCCTCCCACTCACACACCGTTAAGTCTGTCTTCACCTCCGTAAGAGCTTCTTTAAGCCTATCGCTGTCTGCACTTGCTACTTGAACACGTTAGTTTGCTATTTTAAAAAATTATTATCATTATTATTGATTAACTTATTTTCTTGAAAAAAATGTTCCATATCATTTATAAAAATGTTTATAATAATATATGACAGCGATCATTGTTCATGTTCTTGTCGTTGAATTTTACACATTGTCGTTGAATTTTTCCGTATCGAGTGATTCTAACACGGTCGTTTTACTATCACTACAACATTTATCATAATAAATCAAAAGACGTAAAATAAATGTAAAATATGTAACCGAGTTTTCTAAACTTTATATGCCCTAATTCACAAAATACTATTTCATAAAACGTTTGTCTTAATTTCACTCTACAGCGTCTTATTATTTTGAACTTTATTATGAATCTTATAGTTAGAGACATAACTATAAATAGACACACATTTTGCGATGCATCATTGTCAGTTGTATTTGTTGTGTTTAATGAAAAGAAACTGAAATTTTGCCATCAGAAGTTTATGGAAAATGCATAGTGAGAAATTACGTGCAGAAGCACGTACAGTCATTACAGCTGTGTGTTTATATCCTAAATGAAATAGCTACAAATGTAAACGGATCTACACTGGCAGAGGCAGATATTGGATTATGACGTAAAGAGGTAACAATATTGCTAAACATGTAACACATATTACAGAAGTGTTTTATAAATACCCTTCAAAACAGTATACTTTCATACTATACAAAAGTACCAGCCAGCAGTAATGCATCCTTAATGATCATTTCCATTCATGAATTAGCATTTATTACCGTACCCTCAGATGTGTAATCAGTTTAGAAGGCATCTGCACATCATGCATCAGATGAAGCTTTTCTCCAGATCCTGAGCAGAGATTGTCTGCAGAGGGGCAGCGTGAGAGAGGGAGAGTGGAGGGAAGGGTACGGCCGATGGCAGAGGGGACTGAGGGGGAGGCAGGGAGATGATGGAGGGTGAGTCTGAGGTGGAGCCATAGCTCTGCTTCCACATGCCTTTCTCTCTGTCCATCGTCACGGCACAACCAGGGAAAAAGGAGGTGGAGGGCTCAGAAAGGTCAAGGGTCAGCTCTGAAAAAGGGACACGACGTGTCAGTACACCCCGAAAGTGCCCTGGCACTCATACAGTACTGGGTAAATAACACACCAACATTAAGTCATGCAGCGCTGATTTCAGTGTACATTGCACACCGCTGGTTTCAGGATACTGCAGTATTATCTTGTCACACACTTCAATGTCCTCATCTGTGCTTGCTCATACATTTCAAAGACATGCAGTAATCTAGCAGGAGACCTGTGTCATCGTGGAGCTGGGTGTGTGAGTAGGGGTTCTTGTTGTAGAACTGGCTGTAGATGCAGTAGACCATGCCCATCAGAGTCAAGGTGCCCAGAGCAGCAGCTATGAAGACTCCCAGCTTGCTGTCCTTACCCAGCTGAGAATCTGCTCAGAAATAGCACCAGGACAACGATGGGTGAGCAACACAGCATCACTGTGCCGTCTGTGACTTTCTGTGTCAAGAAGAATCGTAAAATTCTATGATCTGTGTTTGGGAATATTAGGAAACATCTGATTTTAGAACAGAATCCTTCAGTTTCTTTCTGAACATGTTTAAAACAGTCAATATGAACTGGTAATTTACTTGACTCCTGTGCATCATTTTAAAAGGTTTACACTACTTGCTACATTTTTCTCACTAAAAGATGTTTTAAAACCTGAGCAACATTCGAACTTTTATCCAAACCTATTACTTATGTACAATTATATTTCTGTTTTGCTGTACATTGTATAACATTCAGTTTTCACCATTTACTCCATTACATCAAGTTAAAAAGAATGTGCATTAAAACAGCAATGATTTGACATCCGTATTACTTAAGAGTAATCTTTATAAAGAATGACAGCCACTATATCCCTTCATCGTTTTAGAGCCGTGCCTAATTTGGACCTGCGTCACTTTCCCATCCCTTACAGTGCTTCTCTGAAGTTACATGGGCCTCTTCCTCTTTTTCATAGTGGTCTTGCACAGGGATGGAAGCCTGTGGTTTGGGCTCTGGCTCTCCGTGGGCTGAGGATGGCTGACCATGACCCAGCTGTTCTGACTTAGTGCTCTGAGATTGGCAGGTGCGAAGCGTCAGGCACAGACTGAGGATGAGTAGATGGGCTGTTGGCATGGCCTTGCCTGGAGTCGTTGTAGAAGACAGACGTGAAAACCAGTTAAATAATAATAACACTGTAAATCCAAGGCCACGCTGGTAACAAGAAACGTAATGTGCTTGATGTGTTTAACAGATTTAAATTAATCATAGAAAATTAATATTCTGAGGGTTCTGAAATAAATACATATTACATCTGTGTGATATAAAAATGATCTCAGACTACGAATATGAGCTGCACCAAATACAACAGCTTTAAAAAAAATCCATCGTAGTATGTTTACTGTAACATGAATGAAATTGAACAGGATTGGGCGAAGGCACAGCACATATCATGAGGGAAGCACACTGCTAGAACGTACATAGAGCATACACAAACCAATAAAAGCATGCAGAGAAATGTTACACAGGATGGCATCCTTTTTATGAGAAACCTAGCCAGTGTGAGCATGACTAACCAGATAGCTTGCATACGATCTGAATGCTTTTCTGTATTAGAAATGGACGCATAAAGAAATTAGCCATTTTAACCCTCATCGTCCTCATTCCCAAATACACACTGTGTTGGTGTACTTTAAAAAAATTCCACTAACAATATTATTGCTTAAAACTCAGTTAATGAAAACTGACTTTCAATCCAAAAACATTTTTAATAGTTCTGTTAATAGCTGTTAACTCACACACTCAGTTTCACTTTTATGATTTTACGGTTAACTTAAGTAGAACAAGAAGATGAATACTCACATTGGCAAAATTCTCTAAGAAAAAAATTAATGCGGTTGCAAGTACCTCTCTAATGTTAAAACTAAGCGTGTACCCTTGATCCCAGGGGTCATATAATCACACAACAAAAATCAAAGGCACAGAACAGCAGGTGTGAAAAACTGGAACAGACACAAATGCTGTTCTCACACCTTATAAAGCAAAATTATCATGCAAACTGTGTCTGTACCGTGTTATTGTTTACATTATTCTCACACTGTCACACAACATCTGGAAAAACAAGCAGATTAGTGTTGAGGACTACCCATAGACACGTACCAACAACGTCTTCAAAGGCTACTTCTATTATTGTCTTGAAATGGTTTGTCAACATTAGGACAGTACCAGTAACGAGCAGACACATCCACACTAGGACCCAGAGAATACTCAAATCTGTCGGGTGTCACTAACACACATTCCTTGAACTTTTGCAAACGTATAAATGTGCAGTTTCCTATTTCTATACTCATATGTGCGAAACATTGCTGCTAGGTTTGGCTTCATATGCGTTCGGTTACACAGACGTTTATAGTGAACAGCACCTGTTATAAAGAAACTGTTCTGGCTCCTTATTGCATTAGCTGTGGTTGTACTCACGGATTGTGTGCTTCTTGTCGTGTACTGCGCTCGTTTGCTCTCCCTCTACACACCTGAGCACTCACCACATCTGCTTCCTATTACCCTCCACTTTCGCTGTCCCCAGTCTGCCTGTTGCTGTCTCTCAGCCCCAGGGTGGAAACGCTACCACGACAACAGCTCCCAGGGATTTAACCAACCAAACAATAGGTATTCACAAAATATAGTCTACAAATATATATATCTGCAGACCACAAAATGTTTACCACTTTACACTACATAATGTTATGAGACTACCTACACAATGTTGTAAAGAGCCCTTTTTAAAAAGTGTTATTTTCTTTTGGCAATACCAACACAAAATGTATGTTGAACCGACACAGGATATGCAAGAACCTCTACAGCCATGTGAATCAAAACTCACAAAGAAGGCAAGCATCAGATCCAGAGCGTGTGCGCGTTTCAGTGAAGCACACTCTAATGATCTCCAGTCTCACAGAAACGTACATAATTTATAGGATTAACTATTCCTGTTGAAGTACTGCTTATTGTTTTTGAAGTTTGTTACTGTTAAACTCCACAAAGTATTTTTCTAGATTTAATTTCAGTTACATACTTTCTGGAATTAAATTTATTTTCATCGATACTGCTGCTTGTTTCGAGTAGCAACAGAGTTTATTGCTCTGTGATTCCAAAACAAAGACTAACGCTTTTTTATTCCTCTTCTTCGTAACATTGATCAAGAGACATTGCCTTGTACATCCCAATGTTTTTCTTTTCTTAGGGTTTAACTGCAATATAGGCGTAATAATAAAATTGATTTACGGTGGGGATCTCAGTAGTCAGTAATTCATTCATATGGCTCCAACTTTATTACAAACCTTTATATCTAAAAATGAAAAAAAAAAAAAAAATCACTATTTGTGTCTATACCGTACAAGAATACTGTCAATTTTTTACGTTAAATGGTAGCAAATGTTGAAGCAAATGCTTCTAACTTCAACGCTAATTTACCAATAAATTAATTATTACTGATATACCATAAAATTATTTACACTACAGTAAACCAGTTTATAATACATATCACATATACCGGTATGTGTGTTGTGTGTGATAACTCTGGAAGGTTTTTACACATATGAACATTTAACATGGCTTTCGGTCCAGGCACACATCAAATACAAGACCCTGATGCTGATATACAAGGCCATCAATGACTGTTCTAGCCTACCTCCAGTCCCAAATCAAGAACTATGTCCCCTCATGTTCTCTGCGGTCTGCTAATGGGAAGAGACTGGTTTCACCCATCCTAAAAACTGGTAAACCTAGGCTGTTCTCTTCTCTGGCGTCTATATGGTGGAACGAACTTCCACTTGCTTTGAGGACTTCATCGTTGCTGTCCACATTCTGCAATCAACTAAAGACACATATCTTCAGGGAGCACCTTAGAACTTAAAACCTGAAATCTTTGCTTCCATTCACTCCATTGTAGCGATAGTGTTTGTAAATGTTTTTCTAGCTAATTCAAGACCTACATTTTATACGTTTATGCTTTACTTGTATGACTTTGAGACAATAACTTAACTTAATTGAGTGCACTTTGATGATAGGACAGCACTTACCGTTAGTAGATTCTCTAATACTGTTTGACCTCGTTTGTGACATGCACGTGTACTATTATTCATTGTAAGTCGCTTTGGACAAAGGCGTCTGCTAAATGCATAAAATGTAAATGTAACATGGCATCGGTCAAAGATATATAACTATGTAACTTTAGCCCTTACTTAAGTTGTGATGGCAGTTACTCCCCCTAGTGTCCTGGCTGCTAAATAACAAATTGGACACAACAAAGTGCTTTTTTAAACCTGTCTCAATAGAAAAAAAATGGAAATGTGCAAGAAACACCAAAGTAACTAACACTGGCAGTTTGAATGGCAGAGACATTATGACATTTGCAAGATTTTATGACACCTGTAACTTCTTCAGAAAAGCATGATGTTTTTACATTTCTACGTTGTTCAGGCCCAACTTTATCGTGATTCCTACAGTATTTATATTATCTCAGAAAAACATATTACATTGTACTGTAAAACAATGTACACTGTGTGGATAAAACAGGACTCAGAGCTCAAAACAAGTTGTTTACTGGAAAAGACAGTATTTCAGGTATAGAATGGGAGGCAGATACAGAAATATAAGATGAAATGTGTTGTTAGGATACAGCCCATGTATGTAGAGGGTTTAACACTGGCTACATAATCAGTAATTTACCTTAACATCTTTGCACATAATTCAACAACTTTTGTTTTCAACAGTTAAATGCAACTGTAAACAAAGGGCTGAGTGCATACAGGTTAACAAGGATACAGCTGTCTTCACTGCATACAAATGAACCTTGTATCAAACAAATACCCAAGACAAAAAGGAAACAATCTACCTTCTACAAACCTGCTAATACAGCTGGATCAACACATGTGGCAGAACAGCATTATAATGGCATTTTACAATTTAATTGCTAAATGTTTTTTTAAATGCCTTTGCATTACCCTGGGTTTATAAGTATTTTCCAGAAAACTGTGTCTGGATCATTTCTTTTTATTTAACTGGCTCCTTTTGATCCCTATGATTCTTGATGTTTGTACACATTGACATTTTGAAAATAGTGTTACTGTCTTTGTTTAAAGCACAGTCTAACAAGTACCTCTTGTACAGTTTTAACAGGGTGGGTATATACATCCAGCAATGCTTCCAGTCTTAGTGTCAACACCATCGCCTCAACCAGTCCCTTCAACTCAGTGACATGGGTAGCATTACAGGTCATCACTGTACTACTCCACAAGATGAATACATTCTGAAGTACCAGGCTACAAAGTACTATGACAAGACCCTGGTGGCAGCTCTCAGTGTCAATCGGCGGCATCTCTGCTCCAGTCGATGTGCACACAGCGGTGCCTCTTCAGCTGGTATGAGTAGGTGAAATGCTGAGAGCAGCGGGAGCAGAAGTACGGCCGCAGCCCCGTGTGGATGCGCTCGTGCGTCTTCAGCGCCCCCAGCTGGTTGAACTGCTTCCCACACATCGTGCACACATAGGGAGTCTCGCCCGTGTGGGTACGCCAGTGCTTCTTCAGCGTCCCCGAGCGGCCAAAGCACTTGCCGCACTGGGAGCACTGGTATGGGCGCTCGCCCGTGTGGGTGCGCTGGTGAGTCTTGAGGTCGCCGAGCTGGGTGAAGGGCTTGTCGCATTGGTCACAGTGGTAGGGCACTTGGCCGCTGTGGATCTTCATGTGGGTTTTCAGGTAGCGAGCTGTCTTGAAGGTTTTGTGGCAGGTGGGGCAGGAATGTGACTGTGACGCCACAGGCAAGGGAGAGTCAGCACCCTCGTTCCCTTCGTCCTCATTGCCTTCACTATTCACCACAGCCGCTGGGGAGCTGTGGAGGGACTGGTGCTGGCGGAGCAGATCCAGGCAAGGGAAGCTGAGTCCACACTCAGCACACAAGTACAAGGTCTCCCCCTGCTCTTCCTCTTTCTCTGTCTTGATCCTGTGGGTTTGGTCCTGGTGAAGACTGAGGGACAGGAACGAGGGAAAGCTTTGACCACATTCACAGCAAAGAAAAGAAGTTCCTTCCTCAGAACGCAACCCCTTTCCCTCGTCTCCCTTCCTAACCTCTCTCTCTAAAGCTCCTGGAAAATTGTGAGAAGATGCAGCATCTCCGTCGTTGTCTTTCATGTCAAGCTGAACCCCTGGAAAACAGTAAGATGTGTCGCAGCTTTGGGCTGTCACTTGCAAAGGAGTGGGATTTACCACCTTCCTGAGACAGCGGGGGGTTGGACTCAAAGAAGACAACGTGGAGTTAGAGAAAGGAGGTGCCAGAGAGGCGTAATTGGGTTGTTCATCAGCTCCTGCTAGAGGAGTGTCCATGGGGACTGGACGTCTTGAACAACCGGTACTGGCAGGATCTTGCGAATGATGAGCGGCTGCAGACCTCACCCATGAGGGAGTGAGGGAGGATGCTGTGGAGGGGCGGAGCCTGCTGGAAGTGAAGCCTTGGGCATGCAGCATTTCCAAGTACTGTTTCCTGTGGGAACGCTTGAAGTGCTTCTCAAGGTAGTGGGAGGCGGTGAAACATATGTCGCAGTAAGAGCACGGGAATGACACGGGAAGTTCTGAAGGCTCAGCTGTAGTAGGGACATTAGAGAGCAACATTCCTATAAACCAATGAAAGAACACAGCACAGGAATATGCAACAACACAATGGACATAATAAACACAAATACAGGCAGTACAAGAGCTATGCCAATCTTTATGTAATATCTACTGACCATTATTTTTATCCAGGTTAGAAGATGTCGAGGAAGGAACAACAGCTGATGATGTAACAGGCTGGTCGATAATCTCTTCCTTCACTGTTATCCTGTAAGACTGGTCTTCCCCATCTGAAAAAAACCCACATATCTCATTGTGGTTTACAGCACTCATGGTGTGAACAAAAACTACCTGTTCACCAGCACATGCACAAAAAAAACAGCAAACATATGTGTCAGGCTGGAAACAGGCCATTTCATTGCTCACAGGTAACTTCCCCTCAAACCCAGTTAAACTCAACCAACACAAGAATGTATTCTGTTTCTTTGAAAATGTGTAACTCAATTTTCATGTGAAATTAAACTTATCCTGCAACAGATTTAAAAATTGCTCTAAATTAATTATGTGCATGTTTTGGTGAAGACTGGCTACACATAGTTGTCCCCGTGATTATACCTGTGAATCAAAATTACATCCTAGCCACATTACCACACCTTTACAATGTTCCTCCTCCATTTCCTCTCTTCGTATCAAGTGGCTGCCATCCTCTGATATCACCCATCTTGTCACTGTGTCTCCAGCCATTGTCTGAAGAAAATAAAAAGATAAATTAAACTGTTAAACTAATGTTGTTTAACACTTAAAAATACACACCATTTCTATCCTCGGTTTGTTACAACATGATGCTCGTGTAAATACAAACTGTACTACCGTTTACTGTAATAATTTGTGAAATTCCTTTGAAATACATGTGTCCTGTACATTTCATTACGTCAGTAGCAGATAAAATTGCATTAAGTGTCTCTTATGAGAAACCCAGTTCAAATCCCAGTTAGACTTGCAACTTTTTTCACAACTGAACTGTCTCCATTACTCACCAGTAGATGTACTTGTCCACCTATTGGTAGTAAAAAACTACTTTTAACCAAATCAACAGATGTACCGCTGAAGACTAGTACCACCATCCAAAACTCGTACTAAACCCATACTGGGTTTTCACCAAAGACATCTCAGAATATTGCACATTGCAAGTTTTCGCATACACTAACAAAAGCTATAGTGACATGGCAGACAACAGATCTACCCTTTTTTGCTAGTCGAAATGTCGCAATATTAATGTGTCGTTCACTCAAACTGTCTGCTTCAATTACACCGGTTTCGCTGTGCTATTCTTCCATGTGCAATCAGAATAGCTAGCGCGCTATGGTAAATTGCCCAGAACTGGCAGTAAACGTTCATATAGTCTGCTAAAAATGACAGCCATTGCAGTCGCAGCTGCACAGCTAACCGACAGGCTAGCGAGACATATCACTTGACAAATTACTTCTTGGATATTGCAATAAACAGGTGAGGAAAACGTTTGCTAGCTATCGGGATTAAATATACATAGTCTTATTCGTACTGTACTTAAAATCAGATACGCAGCTGAGCTCATTAAAACCCTCTGACTCTAATATTCACATCTGGTCTTTAAAAATATAAATGCATTTCATATTGCCCTACCCAAAACTATCATATATCGCGAACTGCTGTATCTGCATGATAGATAAATTCTTTAAGTTGTCGTATCGTTGCAATGGACGACAAACAAAAGACTCCTTCTATTTCCCCTTAAGTTCGCCTACCATGACCCCAACACCGCTCAACCGATCCAGGACGCTATTGGTTACGCTTCGAACGTGCAGCCCCGCCCTCTACACGGCTCCACCCTTTCAGAAAGCAGTCTTCCATTGGTTACGCTTCAGACTGCAGCTCCGCCCTCCACACGGCTCAACCCTTCCGGTACGCTATTGGTTACGCTTCAGACGTTCACCCCGCCCATCACGTTTACACTATCCAAACAGCCAATAGGAACTTCAACTTGCTTAATGATTCGTGTACATGCAGCTTCCTTACTTGAATCGAAAGGTGTACGAGTACTGTGCCTTTTTCTTATCATGCTTCGGATACAACATGGATGTAGCCAGAGTAATGTGTACCTGGTTTTCTGTTGTGTCCGAAGTTTGAGTAGAAAGTTTTGTCATTGGTAATGGTTTTTACATACTGATAAAAGGTAATTTGAATAGTAGAAATAATGAATGTATAATTACTTCAGGACAGCAAAGACAGTAAAAATAAGGTGAGTGAAAATTTTGTATGTTGTTCGCTAACTTGTATCGTAAGGCATTAATACAACGCGCGTACATAAAACGTACATTTAACAGAGAACACAGTGACGTTTATTACAAAGTGTGTACGTGTCCCCTAAGAACAGTTTGAAATTAATTTAATTATATACACACAAACATAGACACAAAATGAGCCAACAGTTCGTTCACTATTTTTGTTGAGTAAGGAAAGTGCTGTTAAGTTTCCAACTTTCCCGCTTATCAGTGTCAGAGTACTTGTCTTTGGGCCCCAGGTCTACACGGTTTTGCGCTCTTCTTGTGGCAGCCGACTACAATACCCGTGAACACGCCAGCACAGCAAAAGTAAAGCAACAAGTGTCTATAACTATTCTAATAATGCTCTTTAAAAGGTTATATGCAAAGGGAAATGTTGGCATTGCGTTTACACATAGTCACTGCCGCATTAAGATATTTTAAACTTTATTTTACATAGTTTTAATCAAAGCACACAAAGAGTATCAATATAACACTTTAAGGCTTAGGATGAAACATTTAATATATCAAATTTCAAGGGGACAAAACGTCTACTGGCCTGTTCACAACGGATTTCACATAAAATTGTCAAAATGCACGTTTTTAATTTCAAAGTTGTTCACCATTTTTTATTTGATTCAATATTTCATGTTGCATTTTAACTGCAGGAAAATGTTTACCCTGTACCAAAACACAGTTTTTAAAGACGACTGAACCAACCAGGTAGGACCTGGACTGAACCTGCACTGAATAGATTGTTCCAACATTTTGGTGGTATACGTCTGGAAGTTGAATCATGTCAACTGGATGTCTTTATTCTATAATAAAGTATAGAATTCTTTATTTTATAATAAAGTAAAGAATAAAGAAGTCCAGTTGACATGATTCAACTTCTAGACAGTTCCACCTGGATGACTGAGAATCTTCAACATTTCAGTGGTAAACTGACACTAAACTGTTCTCAATGACATGGTTTTGAATTTTTCAATATTACATATACACATTTATGGACCTTACTCATTATTGTTTTAAAAGCAAAGCAAAATTGTTTTTGTGGGAAAAAAATAAAAACACAAATACAAATCTTCCAAGAAACCTGTTCTATGGTATGACCCAGAAATATAACAAAGAGGGTACTGCTACACAAAATGCTAAAGTTTTAAAACATGAACAGAAAATAGCATGCAAGCAGAATTATTCTGATGTGAAATGTATTGTACAGTTACATTACAAAACAAAATATACATATTACAATACCTAATTACACTGCTAGAAGTACCTCTTTGTTGTCTTTTAGCATAGAAACATACACATATATTTATAATATATATGACCTACTGTAATTGGTGGAGTTGTCAAGTACTTCATTTGTAACATGGATACCAACATGGACACACTTTCTACTATATCAATTAAACAGCGTCACTGAATCAACCAAATTAATATTACGATGACTATAGCAGATTCATTACTACACAAGCCTGCAAACATATGGTTGCTTTAATAAATAAGGAACAATGGTCACTCCTTCTTCTTGGCCTTCCCTGAAAATGAATATTACATATGATGTAGCATCAATATCAACACGAAAAAATCGTAATGTAAGGACACAATTTCACAGTCATCAAAAACCAGTTACAGGAAGAGTACCCATTGTGAGTGTTATGTCCAGCTCTATTTTAGCAAAGACAGCTCTATTTTAGCAAAGATTTTAGCAAAGTGACATTACAGATGTTCCTGAAAACACAAACCACAAGTACAAACAGTTCTTATAAACTCATGGAAATCAGACTTGCTAAGAAGTGTGTTGAATTATCAAATAATTGTAGGTATACATTTTTACACTTAAACTTAGAAAGGTCTTCCTAAAAGGGAATGTCTGGTCTGGAATTTACCCCAGTAGCAGCAGTGTGAAATGGCACCATTCTGTCCAACAAACATGAACATTGAAAGGCTGAAAAAAGTCCTGAAGCTCAGGTAAGCCTATGTTCCCTAGGACAGGTGACCTTTTTCCTAAATTTTACCATGATTTAAGAAACGGATTATAAACAGTACTGTATGGCTGCACGTTTGCACCTGCTAGGTAAATCACCTGGCAGGATTATTAAAACATAAAAAGTTCCCTGTTTTTCACAAAACTGTGTACAAGTTCCATTGAGAAGAGCAAATATGCATGTTAGTTCTCTGTAACAGTCCCATTGCCATGGTATGTCTCTGAATTTTTCCACTCTTTTACACCTCTGTGGTCTCCTCTCCATTTTCCATTTCTTCTCTCTGGGGAAGCAGCTTGTAGTGTTCTGTGCCCAAGGCCAGGAAAGAGTTCCTGGGAGGCTCCTCATCTTCATCTTCCCCCTCCAAAGCCTTGTGTGTGGGGGCGGAGTCAGGCTCACTTGTGCTGCATTTAGTGTAGGTCCGCCTCTCCACGTCCAGCTCCTGACTGCACCCCGCCTCCGAGTCACGACCCAGTTTTGTTGCCAAGAGAGAGTGAAAGAAGCCCACAGGGACAGGAAGGGAGGCGACCACAATCAGCAACGCAAGTACTGCCAGCGCCCAGTCTGGATATTCCTGCACCACCTCTGTGCCCTGGAGATGCAAAGTTCAATTTAATTTAACCATTTATTTCTATACTGTATAATGCTTTTTCACGACAAAGTTACCTCAAGGTGGTTAAATATTTCGGACAGTAAATCACACTTGTATTTTTAATGAAAACAAAATAAAGAAAAAGCCATGAAAGACCACAGGGGAGAAACCAGAAATTCGTTAGTATAGAAAAATTAACCTCTGGCGTTTAACAGACCAGCTGACTACCCAACCCTCCCCTGAGCAGTCTATATTATGCATTTCAGGAAGAAAATGATCGAGAGACAACCATGGATAGGTTCTTTTACCAGTGTATCTGCTTCCTGGCTGTAGTGCATCACAAATTACCACGGTTATCATACTAAGTGTACCATTTGTGTATCGAAAATTTCAGAATTACAGCCCTGATTTGGGCCTCCTCAAGATTTCACATATGAAGTAATTTCTCTTGGCAGGAAGTGTATATCTGCATTATATGTGTACATACATAAAGGTTTTGTGTTCCAGAATGTGTATATAAAACTTACTTGTAGTCTGGCAAAAAATACCTGTATTTAGGAATACCATTCAAAGGCCACAAAGCTTTCAAGCATACTTGAGGAATGTAATAGTTACAATACTAATGTAATGAAGCAGAATCTGAGCAGAGATATGGCTTTTTTTCTGAGAACGTTAGTATTTTTAACTAATAAATAATTTAAATAGACTTTAGACTACTCAGCTATTTTATATAGTTTGTGAGTAGTCTAAGACTTTTGCAAAATAATGCATGTTATTCACATTTCAACAATTTTTTTAACAGACCATTTTTGAATAATACAATTTAGCATTTTCATCTTGGTGTTACAAAAATTGAGTTGCATCATTAAGCAAACTCTTAAGGGACAGTGTTGCTCTGTGATATTAGTACGACAAGAATATATTTTATTATACAGAAAATCAGCTTTCTGCTCCTATAGCAAGGTAGGTTTAGGTTACACATGAAGAAAAAGAAGAAAAACAGCAAGCACACAGCAAAATATGTCAGTGAAACACTTACTAATCCCTGGTTCCAGGCAGTGTAGGTTGGACGTTTTAAGAACATCTGCAACAAGCTGGCACCTAAAAGCCCAACCATGGCCAGTAAGCAGATGTACTTCCACAAGTACTTATACACCACCGGAGGGCGCCATTGCAACATTTTCTGAATATCATCCAGGAATCTACAATGAAACCACGGCAAGGATCATCACCACTGCAAGTATTCCAGTCAATAGCTTTCAAAAAAGGGACAAAACAAGCAAAATAAATATTCCAATTACTGTATCAGAAAGAATAATATTTCTGGACATAACTGCATAATTAAATACTATAGCCATCATTATTTCACTATCTGTACATCTATCTATGCACTCAACTAATTCCCCCACTGTTCTCTGACAAATACATGATTTACGTACTCTGGTAAAGGAACCAGGTAAATAAACTTTTGTATATATCAGTTCACATTTTATATTTTCTCCAGCAGTCCTTACCGGTCAGCTCCATACACCCAGGCCACACTGAACGTCTCAAAGATGACAACAATGATGAGCGGAAGAGTTGCAGAATAATCATCGAACATTGTGACAAAGTAGTTTCCACAGCGCTGAGTGAACATAAGGCCAATGACAAAACCAATGACACAGGTGCACACTAGGAAGACAAAGAGAAAACATACTTATTACACGGACTCCGCCTAGAGTCAACCCAAGCTGAATAAGTCTATTTCAATCACGTGGCCTGTAAAATAACTAAGAAATCTTGTGTTTTACTCTGCCTAAATCCCATGAACCCTGATATGATTGCTATGTGAGACTGTCAACACCATCTTGTTCATAATTACAATTTGAAGTCATAAATTACACTTGTAATTCCAAACAATTCCAGGCATTCATGAAGAAACAAGGGCAGGGAATGCCAGGTTACCGGTGAGAGCGGTCTTGTGCAGCCTCAGTCGCTTGAAGTTGTCCATGAGTGGTGTGAGGATACCCTGTATGGTGCCAAACATGGTGCTCAGGCCCAGATTGAGCAGCATGAGAAAGAAGAGTGCTGACCAGAAGGGGCTGCCGGGGAACAGGGACATAGCCTGGGTGAAAGTGATGAAGGCCAGGCCCGTGCCTTCCACACCCTGGGGGATGAGGAAGGAGGAAGGCTGGTAAGAGAATACTCTGCTGACAAATGGAGTGAAACAGGCCAAGACATGAGACAAACGGGGAGCACCACCTTGTTCATCTCCTCCTCCAAGCTGCAGTCTGTGAGGTTCACCACCCCATTATTCTTGTTTTGTTGAAACCAGTCTCTGTACTGTTCCACAGACGTGGAGTTGGGATCAGGCCAGGAGAAGAATGCATTCTGGTAATGGGAAGCTGCGAACAAATTGCTGTGGAGGCCAGAAACTACAGCTGATTTAACCGAACAAAATACTTTAAGTACATGATACCAAAAAGGTATATCTTGAGAAACAATGCACGGTACCTAACAAAAACCATACACAATTGCCCTAGAACGCAGGATTCACTTCGCTGAGATAAAGAATCATGCAGATGTACACACGCGTGCACGTAAATATGTACATGTGCATGCACGCATTTCACATACACATACTAGTTACCCCGTCTCCTTACCGTTTCACACAATCCATGGCTATAGTCTTTGCACGGAAGCCCAGCACTGCAAACACCACAAGGGTAGCGAGTACAGATGTGAAGAAGTTGATTGAAGAGACTATGAAAGCATCGCGGTGGCAGTTGTTCCTCGGAGGGTTGTAGGAAGAGTAAGCAATGATGGAGCCAAAGCCCAGCCCCAGGGCAAAGAAGACCTGGGTAGCTGCCTGGCGCCACACTTGCACGTTGGCCCAGATCTCCAGCTAGAAGAAAAGACGCTAATAAGCTGAAGACTCTTCTCACTATTTCTACCATTTAGGCCTTCACGTTAAACACCTTCTCTCAGCTCAACCTGCCTTCGTACAGCAGCTGGTGATAGCAGGGGACATACCTTGGGGTAGAACATGTGGCTGAGGCCTTCCAAGGCTCCATCCAACATCAACCCTCTGATGAGAAAGCAGAGCAGCACAACGTACGGGAAGATTGAGGAGAAATACATGACCTTGGAGGAGAGAGTAGATTACATTAATTGTGGCAGCACATTCAAAAGTGCCTTTGGTAGTCCAATAAAACACACTATCCATTACCTTTCCAGAAGACTTGATGCCCTTGATCATGGCAAGGCAAACAATGGTCCAGGCACCCAGGAGACAGCTGGTCATGATGTAGTTCAACTCCCCGGTCTCGTTGATGCTGTCAGTGATGTCCAGAGCCTTGCGGAACCAGAAGTACGTTGTCGGAGAGCTGTTGGTGCATTCTTTTACTGAAAGACAGAAGCAGCCCGCGTTAAGCATTGCAAATCATTAAATTCTGTCTACACTGAAACCTGCACATACAATTACAAGGAAATTCCACAATGCTAGCATCCAGAAAACACATACGTGGGAAGGGAAAGTATGTGGGTCTCATACGAGGAATTTGTTTTCTGCATTTAACCCATCCCCCTTGGGAGAAGCAGTGGGGAGAGTGTCTTGCTCAGGGACACACCTGGTGACTGGGCTGGGATTTGAACCAGGGGACTTCTATATCTCAGCCTGATGCCCCATCCACTGAGACATCACGTAATTTAAAAGCTCTTAAATTACTATGAAAGGCACTTATGTGTTGTTAATGTCTGAAGAAGTATTTCGGAAAGCTGACAGAAGAAATATGAGTTCTGTGACTAATGCATACAGTTACTTTGCTGCTATGACATACCTGTCTGGTTGTTGATTGGTTCAGGACACCGCTCCCAAGGGAGGGGATAACGGAAAGAGCTGCCCAAGTAGAAGAGGCTCCACGCAATTATCACATTGTAGTACAAGGCCACAAAGAAACACACCTGTAAAAGACAGGCCAAGGAAAGACAAAGAAAAATGTATCACACATATCATTGCTTAAAACTAAAGTTGACATCGGTAGAACTACCATAGTACGAACACCAATAAATTTGTTTCCATAAAAGTTATTTTCCTATGTTGTATACTTTGTGCAAATTTGGACAAAAGTCACTTATCCAAATAACTAGCTAAATCTGTGACTGCACTGTCCACTGTCGTGATGTTTTTATTTTACTATGCCCTGATCATTCTTTGTGTTATTCTGCTCAGAAAAATCTGAGCCTGGGTCTATGTGACAAATGTTCTCGTTTGTAATCTTGTCTTGGTTTTGTAATCCAATCCAGGGTAAGGACATCAAAACCAATGACACAAAACATCAAGTGGCAGTCTGTTCACAAAATTGCAATGCTAGGAAATGACAGGAAAATGCTTTACAAAAAGGAGAGCTCTAAAACTGCCCTCTTACTGGAGAGGAAGTCAGGGAAAATAGGTTGGCTGTTTTCAACAAGCTGTACACATTTCAGCCAAGTGTTGAGATAAGCACACCAACACAGGTGTGAAGATAAGCACACCAACGTGAAATGCAAACAAAACATCAAAAGGCTCATGAGGCTTTCCAAACACATAACAGTGTCAACATCTGAACTTCAGTTCCTTACCTGTAAATACCAGCTGCGTCATTGACATCTGACAGAAAGATTATTCCTATTAAAAGTGATCAAACTAGGTGGCAGGTAAACGGGTGAATAGTCTACAGAATTGCAGTCTTTACCAGTTTGGCTGATTCAAGAACAGTCACTTCTTAAATTATATATTAACACTTAAATCTTTCAATAGTCTCATGAGGTTTGAGTACCCAGCATCAATAAGTTAACAGCAGTCCCAGTCTAACATTATTAAAGCACAGCAGTAAAGAAACAGGTCTTGACACCAAAATACACTGAAATTAATAACAAGATAAAATTTTCTTAAAATCTATTTTATCTACAATGAGGGGGAAGAAAAGGAGCTGAATGCTTACCACACAGCTGGAGTATCCTATGCCAGCAAGTTTGGAAGAGATGTGTTTCCACACTCCAATGCTCCCCTGGCGGATACACTGTCCAGCTGCCAACTCCAGGAAGAACAGGGGAACCCCCACCACAACCAGGAGGACTACATAGAGCAGGAGGAACGCTCCTTGGGGGTGGAGACAACAAGAAAGAAACAGCAAGAGAGTCACACACACATCAGATAACAACAGAAACATGAAACTCTTCAGTGTGTCTGCATTACCTAGAACACCTGTAGAGAATACAAAGACATACTATGCTATGTACACAAGCAGTGGAGAACAGTGTCATTTACCAGTGTTCAGTAACTTTTACAGTATACACGCAACTGTAAAATCATTATCTATATCCATGTCTGTGTGCAAGCAATTTAAAACTCCCAATAATTCACAATTGTGTTTGTTCCCAAATGCATTTTACAACAAAACATCTACATAAACGTTTACAAATGGTATATAGCCCTCCAATTATATGCTTAAAACATGTAAGATCTGAGACCTATGTACTATAAAACATACTAGTTGCTGAATGCACATACACCTGGTAAGTTTCCAAAAACAATCAGCACAAGATCTTCACTACGGAAAAAAGGGTCTTCTTTGAAGTTTCAATATTTTATTGTTCTATTTGAACACAATTTCACAAAAATAATCTGGAGAGTACTGAAATCTGACATTCCAATTAAATTAATTGCATTAATTAATTAATTAATTGCATTAATTAATTAATAAATTAATTACGAATATATTCACTGCTATTGGTACACAACTGTTACAAAACTATACAAAAATGTTGTGAAATTAGAGCTCACCTCCCCCGTTTTGATGACAAAGGTAGGGAAAGCGCCAGACATTGCCTAGTCCAACACTGAAGCCCACTTGAGCTAAGAGATACTGTATTTTACTGGCCCACGCATCACGTGTTGGTTCCATGGATGTGCCGACCGCACTGCCATTTCCTGTCACATCCAAGATCTCAGTATTTGATTGGCCGTCAGCCGTCAATACCCCATTATCATCTCCAGGTAAGGGTGCCTTCTCCATCTGACAACAAAAGAGGAATCAAATGAGACTGGAAACATCAACGAAGATGGAAAACTACATCATCCATTTACACATTAAATCCTGCTTTACTAAAACTTCAAACATGTGACAGACAAGCCTTCAAAATAGGACAGTACTGAGGTGTGCATTTCCTACTGTCACCCGTGTAAGAATAAATATATGGACATGAAGGGATAAAAAATAAAGAGTTCAGCATTTTCTGGAATATTACAATTATACTCAGTGGGTTGCTGCACACCTCCAGGTATATTTGAATCTGGTTCTCAGCACTGTGTCATAGCTGTGTTACCCTCTGCAGGACAAGTGCTTGAGTGATGGATGAATGGATGGGTTATTATCGGCAAAATGGTCGCTTTACAATCAGACGGTTATTTCAGTCGTATCAGACCAAACTTGTCTGCAATGGACCGAGTAGATTCACTCGTCGTTACAACTAAATAATTCGCTGACCGACTAATGTATACTGTAAACACGTGGCAGCTCCTAATCAGCTATTTTAACACACAGAAAAACCACACATTGCGTCAGACCGTTCGCCCTGCACGTGGATCAGGCTGTTGTGTATACGCTGTCGTCTCAGTAGTAGATTCGGCGGACAATGCACTGTGTAAACAGTGTGTAAAGGCACAAGGATGATGAAACATGTCGCTTCACAATTATCTGTCAGGAAATATATTACAGGCGCTTCCATCATGAACTCGTCCAGTCGTGATGTTCACTGCAATTTTACTTACAACCAGCGACATAATATGCGTTTATTCTACGTTACAGAGATACACCCAGTAAATCTTTAATACTAACATTTGTAAATACTGCTAGCTATTTAGCAAAGCACTGACGGAAATCTAAACGTGTCCATACTTATTGCACGTGGCGGGATACCCGAGTTGTCGAAAATTAAGAGCTAGAATTACTCGACTACCAACCACTTCAAACATGTACATATGCGTCTTTATTTATCAATCAATAAATAACTTGGGTTACATACCACACTATCCAGATCAAGTAGTAATACATAGGTTTTTTTTTTTTCTTCCTCAATATTAGGTTGCTTCCTTCCGCCTAAGTAGTACGACCCACTAACGATTCGGTTACTGTAGGTAAGGCTATTGTTAAACAGGGGGCTACAGTGTCATTTACAACACACGACTAGGACGCAATGTATCATATCCAAGTACCAAGTAAACAAGTTGAAGAGAAAAAATTACTGCAGACAGCTCGAAAATGTATGCTTCATAAAATAACTAATCCACTTGCTTTTTTTTTTTTTTTTTTTTTTGCTTGCTTGCTTTTTAAATGCTTTACAAACGTTACTGTAATATTCTCATGGGTCAAACTCATTTGTCCCAGCTTTTTTTCCCCCCACGTAAGCTGTGAAATTACATTTGTAACAGCTAAACTGTCACGCGCTCGTGCCACATGTTGCCAAACGTTAAAGAGTATGAACATTATATTTACTATACAATGATATATGTATAGCCTACCCAGCCTTAGCCTATCATGAAAATGCTGTACTCCAGCCGGATGGCTATTAATCGCTATTATTGCAAATCAAGACCTTTACGTCATAATCAGGTCTGTTCATTTGTACGTATTTTGAAACTCTTACATGTTCACTTAACTATCCCAAGCATAAAAATCAACTGTAACACACACTGATAAAAACTATTTAAACTCCTATTTATTTATCTATAAAGGATCTAATACATTTATTACGACTACAAAGTTTTCAGAGAACTCCACACAAAATTCACAAAAAGTTACCCTACAACCATAAATAAATCGCATGAATAATTTAACTCGCTCTACTTGGGGCATTTAAAAAGTACATAAAAATTGCCCATGAGGAACATACAGCACTGCTACACTGCCCATTCGTCTGAAATCAAGGGAAAGACACGCATCACATGACCAGAGAACCGCCTACTCAGACGCGGGAAAGCGAGACACCTACAGACCCGCAGTAAGACATGTTGTGGATCTAACTGGGCCCACTTTAGATCTCTGTGATAATACTGACATATTTGTTGCATATTGGCTCAGAAAGTATAAGATAATATTGAAAGACAACATTTTACACAACTGTATAACATTTGTATTTGAAATGTATTAATTGAAATACATTTCATTAGCCTAATTACACAGACAAATAAGCATGCCTCGCATTCACACTTCAACCAATGCACAACATTGTCCACGGCACTACAGGAAGTGCACTACATGCAAAAGTACGCATTGTTTTAATACAGAACTAGCAGCCAGACACATACTGCATAGCATCTTAGCCAGCAGTGAGAGTCTGCAGGCAACCCACAGCTCTTTTATTCACTTGTACAGAAGTTTATTGAAAATTTCTCAGTCTCACATTCTGACATGAAAATGCATATTGTGTACACTACAGTATAAAATTCCTTTATAACCAGGAAAAATGTGGTCCCCCACATCCTGTCTCCTTGAATACCTGCAAAAACCAGACAGATTCTATTTTCTGATGGTACAGGCTGCTACAAGGTCATGACCGCACATATTAAAAGTGGGTTTGGTATTGCAATACGTGTATTTCATTGTAAAAAGCTGCTTCCCTTCTTTGTCTCAAAACCTTTTCTTCAACCTTTCCCATAATGAGGGGCTCCAGTGTGTGACACATTGAAAACCAACAATCCAACACCAAGGTCACATTGAACTCCATATCTTAGAAACACCATTGTTAACATTTCAACTATTAGTTAAACAAAATAATGCACCACTTATGTTGTGAATTTGTCAGCCATAATACCTCTCCTTGGTGTCAACCTTCCCTAAAACAGGCATTTTATGGAGCACTGTATAATAACTGTAAATGAGAAAACTGCACGACCTCCACATTCAAAAAACACATTTTAAAATTATCCAGAAATTACTTCTTTTAGTGGGGGAGGAAATTTTACAAATGTATCCTCTTTGCTTATTTGCTTCAGGCAGAATGTCAAAAATATCTAAACGATTTTGGCAATTAAACACACAAGGTGAAAAAAACTTTAGCAGGGAAAAAAATAAATAAATAAACCAAGGTGTTTGACACCCCTGTCTTAAAGGGAAAGGGACACACCAAATCACACTTCAGTGAAAACATATGTAGTATATAACGTGTTTTTTTTAATTCTGTATTATGCACTGACATAGACGTCTTCAGAAACCTAGCTATACAACTTACTCAAAAATATGAGAACTAAAGTATTGGTCAGTAACACTGGCATTAATGTTGCAAACTACTAGCATTGGTTTTCTTTTAAAAATTCAACCACACTTAAAACAAATATGTATTTTAAAAGAACGTGCTAAAATACACTTTGTAATAATCCTTATAGTGACATTATTGAAGTATAAATAGATCATGTACTGTATATGGTTAATACAAGATTAAATTTTAGTAGCAGGCTGACATGTCTTTCAAATAAATTTGTTAAACAGATGAAATTACTCTCAAAAATATAAGAAAACAATACCATATACCTTGACATCAATCAGGGTGATGGACTGACAGTAGTTATTAAATGTAACTCTTCAGCAAAAAGGAGTTATGCTTGGCTTTTTATTATAATGACTTGAAAAAATGAAAAACAAATTGAACACATTAAAAACGTTTAATATTCTTTACTTTGGTGTCCTCTTCCCTCACTCCACAGCAGTGCACAGCATCTGCTGGCTTCACTCCCACACTGCAAGTTACCAAATACCACATATCCACCCAGCGCAACACTCCT
Organism: Chitala chitala; assembly: GCA_025773905.1. Lineage (NCBI taxonomy): Eukaryota > Metazoa > Chordata > Actinopteri > Osteoglossiformes > Notopteridae > Chitala > Chitala chitala. The sequence goes on along the minus strand of JABJVR010005400.1, from coordinate 8,791 downwards.
ATCCTAACTGGATTAACATTTTTGTCTGCGTTTTTAAAAAACCGAGCCACAAAAACAACAGCAGATAACCACCGTGTGTGGATTGCTGCAACAGTATGGTAATTAGTGTGAAATCTAATTTTATCCTATGGCTACCATTTTTTTAAATCTACAAATATACACATATGCACTTAAATGTATATACACTATACAAATATTTTAGCCATTTCATTTTCACACATTTAAAAGGACCTGTAGTGGATACATGTACACACTGGCCCAGGGGTGGGCAATCAATGTCCTGGGGGACCGTAGTGGGTGCAGCTTTATGTTTCAGTCAGTTTATTCAATTTAATTTGAGCAGTGTTAAATGTGAATTACATAGTTCTCCTTTCTTGATTGTTTGGATTGGTCTGTGCTTAGTTTTCTTAATTTATTGAGATAAAATTAGTTACAGAGACGAAAGCATAAATGCGACTCTTGTGCTTTAAGATCACACGATATCACTAACTCTAGAATCATAGTAGAAAATTTCTGGATAATTCAGCATGTTTTATTCAAACCTGCAATCATTAATCATATTCAAATTGTAATAATTAAACGAACAGCAGAAACAGGTGCCAATGACAAAGAATGCTTAATCAGGAGAGGTGACTTAAGTGGTTATTAACAAGAAATTGATTAAAATACACCACAACTGTTAAATGATACGAAGCAACGCCAGTTAGACCTTGAAATGCTTTTTAAATTCTTATTAAAAACTAATAAGGATTATTGAGATTTCTGGATTGACACAGTAATTATATTAAAAAGTCAATAATGTTTAATTGACATTACAATTAAATTAGAGCAGAGAATGGCTGAAGCACAACCCTGGACCCACTGCGGTCCTTCAAGATTGTGATTGCCCACCCATGCTTTAGCCTGTAACATGGAGCGCGTTCCAATGTGCAGTCCTCGTGTATTCCACAACATCTGGAAATGGAGTGTTACTTTATATGCCCTTGCAAATGAGGCATTCTGGTGCTGAAAGACCAAGGGCCTTTCTCACATGACTGCCAATTACAGCACAGCTGTAATGTACTGCAACATAAATGTAATCATCATGTAATCATCATGACACAGAGCATTAGATTGGTAAGGGAATGTTATTTGCTCTCACAGAGCTGTGGGACACCTGCAGGCCACTTTTGATATGCTGTTCTAGTGGGAACTTTCACAACACACCTACATTTTATTTCCTTATGGTCAAAATCACCCTTCAGTCCAATGATTTCTCCTGAGCATCGCTGTTAAACTAAAATGACAATTCTGTCTGTGCACATTCAGCAGAACTGGTGGTTTTGTAGTAGGGGTTTATCTTTTCTAAATACCACTTCCACACCACACGTATCACTTGTAATCTCATACACCACTGACTGGAAATTGATTTCCAAGTAATGCAATTGTCTAACAAATATTCTTTTAACTGTAGAAAACCCACCGGAATAGTATTAATTATTAGGAGTAAAAGCAAGACAAAGCATGCATTATCTCCAAAGACCTTTACAATCATTACCAATTCCACTTTATACATGGTTGATCAAACCCATTTAACAGAGGACGAGTTCTGTTCAGCCAGTTATTTCAGATCTTGTGCCGTCTCTCTGTTTTCCAACAAGAATTCCTACACTGTTTCCCAAGACTATTCAACTACACTAAAATCTAAATCACTCAGGTGATTTTTAAAATTATTATTATTCCTGTAAATTAAAGAGCGATATCATCGTTATGTAAAACTAAGTCACGCTTAATTAACTTGTTGGTACACGAACACACGTTTAAGCCAATCAAGGGCAACAACGCAGACATGCGCACTACGGTGCAGCTGCTGCACTAGTTAAGTATACTTTGTTATATGATACCACGATGCTACAGCAGGGTAAATATGATTGACGTAAATTATGACATAAAAACTTCACTTACATAGTGCATGTGAACTAATTATACACAAGAATGTTTATACTGTTATGTGAAGCACTACTTTGCATTATTCTTCCTTGTATTTACAATTTACAGGTCCACGAGTTCTGCGTCTCAGTCAACTGAAAAATAAAACAGCTCTTAAATCGTGTAAAACATTTCTTCTGAGAACAAATGTATTCTTTAGAGGGGAAACATGTTAAGTAGTGTTTAAGTCAACTGACTTTTAAAAAACACATACAAATGGTTCCTACCGATATCTGAGCGTTGGCCTTTACATAAATGTCTTTAAATAGAAAGCTCATTCACACTAGTTCAGATAGGTGGCATGTCCAAAATCCAAAGATCGGTGAGACTGAATCCCTCAAGGTTACGAATGAATAGATGGATGATGCAATATTGGATATAGTTGCTGTAGCGGGTAATATTAAAGTAATTACAACTTAAAGTGGAACGCGGCTTTCAGAAGGAATAGATTTGCAAAGATATTTAAGTATTTTTAAGCGTTTTGGTTTTATGTTTAAAACAAAATGACACGCACGAACATACAGCTCAGTATTTACGGCACAGATTCAATGTAACTGCGGCACAAGGAAGGAAGCAGAAAAACATACTACAGTACTCAAATGACAAAAACTGTCAAAATAGTACTAATCAAACTTTCCGGTATCTTTTCAAATGTTACTAAATATCAAAAATAGCAATGAAAACTGTTTCAGTTTCTTAAAATAACATCGAGTGCTACACAAGCTTTTAACGAAGTTTCCTTCCCGTGCCAGATAAATGTAATAGGTTCAGGAACGTTGGCAACAGTGCCTTACAGCAAACATATCTGTACAAACTGCTGTAAATTCATCTGTCAAAACACCAGACAATACAATTTACCTTCTTTGACGTTTTAAGAGAAAACTTCTTAAACTGCCTCAGACTCTTCTAGTTTTCCTTCTCCATATTTCCAATAAAAATAATCAGAAATCATTTTACCCAACCTTTTTGAAGTAACTACAAAAACAATATAAGAACAACTGTATATAACTGTAACTTTATATATTTTTACATTGAAGTATCTAAAAAGCAGTAACTGATTCCCTAACACTTCACACGCCACGTTGAAGCATGAATGCCAATCAAATCCCATCCCACATAGGCTCCGCCTACTTGTAATTTCCTTGCTTCTCATTGGTTCCTCTGTTCCATTACGTTAAAGGGTTACCTAAAACCAGGCTTCCAAGTTTAACGCTGCTGTTTTGGCTTTCGAGTGGAACTTTGAAAGTTGCCTTGATTTACACAGAGCAGAAAAAATTAAATTACAGGAACTACAAATATGAACACTACGTCAAGTTTAAATAAATGCCAGTAATCTACGAACTGTAACTATTAGTGTGTACAGTATATTTAAAATAGTTATATTAGCTCACTGTACCACTGTGTAAAACACGTGCATCTTGATGCGGATAGTCCGTGCAACGTTTTCTTATGACGTCACCTTTTACGGCCATTAACTTCAGTCTTGCTCGGTTGTATTGTTTCAATATTGCTACGACAGATCATACCTGCTAATAATACAGAGTTCACAAACCTGACCATATTTCAGTAACTTAATTTTATTCCCTACGTCAAATTTTATGGTTACTTCCTCAAACCAAAGCTAGTGTGAATGTCATGCACCCGATAACCAGTATATTTACATTTTTCCACATAATACTACACTGTAAAGGACCAAGGCGAGTTTCGAACTCGGGTTCGAATCCGCCTCCTCCCTCGGTCCGTTACAATATGTGTAATTGATGATGATAATCATAATGCCATCTGTAACAAACAAATCTGGAATAGCAGTTTTAAAGTAAATAAGCAGCGATGTTTGGGACTTCTCTTAAACGGCGGTGTGTGTTGGGTTTGTCTGTCTCGTTAGTATGATTAGTGTATGTGTTTAGCCTACATAGAAAAATAATTTAAAATGCAAAGATGTTCTTAGGTATTTCAATGCGTGCGTTTAATAAATTTGTTCATTCTTCTCTGTCACTATTTTTACCAGGCTCCCTAACACAAACACACCTTAAAAACGTTTTGTTTTTTTTCCCAGTAGTGACAAAAGAAAGATGTTAATGAATTACGATCACGGGGAGGCTTTGTGTTTGTTCGTCTGTTTCGGCGTGTGTTTAGCAAGGACGCTACAAACTCTTAAAGATGGGTGTTGTTGGTGTGTGTGTGTGTGTGCCTGTGCCTCAGCTGCCGTGTTTCCAAGGTGGAGCTTGCTGGGCTTGGTAGTGTGACGCACAGTTGAAAGTCTATATTGTACTTCAGATGCCTGAGACTGACACACCCAAAGACAGGAACAGGCAGTGCGATCCACCTCCAGCTACTACGTGTTTGGAGGAATCAACCTGCAATCTGGTGAAAGGGACCATGAAAAGTAGAGGCTGTGCAAAAAGGAAGTGTATGGAATTTGTTAATGCTAATAGTGCTAATTATTACTGAAAAAATAACTGAAGATTTCATGAAATATGAGAAACCCACATAATTTCTAAAGAAACAGAAGAGTAATTTGTTTTATGAGTTTGTTCTTCTTATGGACCTATCGGAATAGTAAAGACATATTACGGTAAGATTATCTCTGGTATTTTTTGGCATGTTTAATGTATATTATATAAATAAAAACAAGCGGAAACAAAAATTTGTTACCTTGGCAATAAGTGTAATAGTATATTAATATTACAGATTCTACATTAAAGAAAATAATGTCTACACAATTGAAATTAAAATGCATTATTTAAATGATATTTTATTTATCTTTTACCAGATTTTTATTCTGAGGGTTGTTTTGACTACTGTAGGGTGTTTTACATCATACAGAGCGCCAGTAAAATAAATTAAAATCTCTTCTCATCGTTTTCAAGTGCACACAGGGCTTAATTAAATAAATGTCTAAACTATGGTAGTGGACTACAAGATGATGTAAAGTCTACAGCTGTTAAGGTACCTCTGCAAGTATGCAGGTATGCAGGGGTGAATTCAGGAATTGTGTGTGTGTGTGTGTGTGCGCGCGCGTGGGCGCGCGCACGCAGTGTTTCTATCTCTGCGTCACATTTACGAGGACTATCTCTGGTTTCTCCAAACTTTTTTCTGCATTAAAAAAATTAACACTTTAGGTGACTTCAAAATGCTGCAGCTCATCTCCTACCTCAATGCTCATAAGCATCATCACATCACCCCAGGCTTATGGTCCTTCCATTGGCTCCCAGTACAATTTAGAATAGAATTTAAGGTGTTACTTTTCACTTACAAAGCTTACATAATTGTGCCCCTGCCTACATTGTTGATCTCCTTCAGCCTACTAGAACTCTTAGGTCTCAGGATCAGTTCCTTCTTACAGTTATTAAGGTTAGGCTAAAAAATCGGAGGGGTCGTGCCTTCTCTGTAAATGCACCTAAACTGTGGAACGAGCTCTCTCTTCAAATCAGACAGCTGTCATCTGTCTTGGTATTTAAAACGCATCTTAAAACGATGCTGTATGATAAAGCTTTTAATCAGTAAGTATGATTTGACTTCTGGCAGGCATTGTTTCTCTCCATTAACTTCTAATTTAAATTTTATCTTGTTTACTTTTGCTTTGTTATTTTATTTTTTGCAAATTATTTTTATTTTTATTTTATTTTTGCAAATGGTTTTGTTTTAATTCTGTTTTCTAACTCATCTCTTTTAATATGTTATCATGTTAGTCACTCTTCTTTCATCATTGTGAAGCACTTTGGATAACCTGTTTGTAATAAATACGCTATATAAATAAAACTTACATTGACATTGAATTTAGATTGGCCCATGAATGCGATTCTGACTGTTCATGGGATTCTTAAAATTGTTTAAATTATGTTGAGTTAAAGATTTAAACTGAAAAAAATATAAAGTTGTGTTATTCAGGAAATCCATAAAATGGACGTGAATGTGCCCAAAATAACTTTTTTTCCCAACACTGTAAAACACGATCTTATTGATATGTATGCATATTGCTTTTTTATTATTGTACTTCTAATAAAAAGTATGTATCATACAGAACAAGAGTACTCAGAACATATTAAACACAAGCCTCCCTTATGTGACAACATTTTGCAGTCATTACATTTTCTGTGTTATATGCCAAATTATGTTTTTTTTTTTACAGGTTGAACAACAGCGTGGTAATTAGGCTACAGCAGTCAGTGAGCCGAATCTTGTATTGAGTTTAACTGTAATGCTTTTTGTAACCGCACTGACATTTTGTCATTGAAGTATGTGCCCATTGAAATCTGTGATTGTTGGCATTAAACCCTGAGCAGTGTGGGGGAGATAAAGAGTAGTGAATGTGAGTGTGAATGGGGGGGAAGAACGTGTAAATGAAGAGAGGAGAAGTGGCCAGCAGCGCACGGATCTAATAAGAAAGGGAGGAGTTAAAGTCTAAAGTTATTCTCGCGGATCTGGTCAAACTGGACGAGTAGCTTCATAGTCTCATAGTATAAGAAGGAAAATGAAAAGGAAATGAGGACAGAAAGAACCAAGGAGAGAGCCACGGACACAGTAAGAACACGTAATATGCTCATAAAATGCTCGTTATGTTAGTAAAATCCAGGTAGTTTAAATACCGATTTTGGCAGCGTTTCAATAGTGTGGTTATATTTATAACTGTATATGTTAAGATGTAAACAGCGTATTCATTTCTCTACAGAACCAGTAGCGTTCTTTGTTAAATATATTTTTATTTGAAGATTATCAAGCTTGTGATCTTATATTTGTTTATACGAAAGGAGTACGTTGCATTGTCGTGTCCGTGAATGTTGTCAGTTCTTATTCACCTGTATTAGTGACTGCTCAGGCCTGTCAAACTCAGTGTTCGTGTTAACGTTTAAATCTTTACGTCTTGGGTCAAAATCAGTTTACTTTTTTTTGGCAGCACAGTTAGAGCTCTGTGACTCTGTAAAATTAATTACCAAAATTAAACCTCCATTCTTGCTTTTTAAATATATTTTCTTCATCTGAATATTTACCATTTTCTTGTCAGAATTTGAGTAGTACCGGACATTTCCCCGGTGGGCCGACGCATTATATGGCAGATACAATTAATTATTATTATATGGACTAATTCTGGATTGTAGCGGTGGCCTATCTGGACCAGAACTGTCTAGGCTGGTTTATTTGTCCCAGTCCAGCCCTGGTAGTACTCTAGTAACAGCAGTAAAAGATACTACAAAATCCACTGGGTCTGTAATCACAAGTAATTTATTTGTAAAGATGAAAAATAATTTTAAATATGTTATAGACTGATATAAATGGAGTGTTGTTGTAATTATTGTAAATTCTATCCATTAACATTGCCGAACAGTTTCAGCGTGTGCAGCCAGTACTGTAAGAGAAACTATGCTTCTGTAAGGAGTCATGCCTTGAGTGTTCCCTGAATGACACATCTGTATTGCACAACTGTTGAATGCATCATACCTATTAAGGGCAGTATAAAAACCTTTTAAAATGTGCCAGTTATTGTTCATTGTAGTGATTGTTCTTTGGGTTCTTTCTTTTTCAGAATAGAAAAGCTGCTGTTTCTTCGACAATTCAGGAATGGCTGATATCTCCCAATATTTAGTGAACGTGAGTCCCAATGTGTATTTTTAATGTGTTTGTACAAGTTGTGTGTGCACACCTCATATAACTATCAGTATCTGTTACATAAGCCCCCACCTATTTGACTAATGATAAAGTGAGTATATGGACATTTAATGCGCTCTCTTTATTTTCTTTCCTCTGTGCCCCTCCCCTGCCTTCGCCCTACCCCAGCACCTGGTGACCTTCTCCCTGCAGGGTGGAGAGGTCCGGAGTGTGGAGGAGGCTCTCTCTCGCCTCTCGCAGCTGGCCCGCACAGATCGCCTCTGGAGTCAGGAGATGCTGGTGGAAGTCAGCCGTGACACTGTCAGACTGAGGGACGCTCAGAACCAGGTGCCCCGTTATCTATGTACTGGCGCCAAAAAAGAAAAAAAAAAACAGGAGTTGTTTCACAATTCTGCATGCTAAGTGGTTAAAAGAAAGTGGCTGTTACTTTAGGATGGGATGTTTGTCCTCTTGAAGGCAAATTCACTTTGAAATTCATCCATAAGCCCATGCATTTAGACTGACTAACATTCATAGCATATTTATTTTCATGGTAGACTTAATAGATTTTTGAGAAAGGAAATGTGGAAGTGAAGGGAGAGACATGACTAAGTGCTATGTGATGTGTCAGGACGAGTTGGAAGTTTACCCGGTCTTCTCCATCCACCGCTGTGAGGCTATTCTATCTGAGCAGCAATTTCCATCGCTGCTTCTCCTTGTTTGCCAAGATGGGCCTCGGAAAAAGCCTGACATTCACTTCTTCAGCTGCGAGAATATCGGGGTGAGTGTCAGTTCACAGGGTCACTCCTGCTTGCTTGAGCTTTATCCGGAATCAGCACATGAGATTTTAACATGCATAATAATCACTGTGTTAGTACAGCACACAATTGTATGAGCACAAATGGCTGCTTGTATTTGTTACATGTAACATAATGATTTGCAAGGCCTTTTGTGTTTGTAGGCAGAGCTTATCCGGGATGACATCATAAGCGCAGTATCTGACTACACATCAAAGACTAACAAGCGTGCTGAGGTCTTGAGGTATGCTGTCAGTTATACTTATTGTTGTACTATATTACCCTCCTATGGTGTAGAACAGGGGTGTTAAACTCAAACGCACAGGGGGCCAAAACTCTAAGCACACTTTAGGTCGCAGGCCAAACAGGATAAACATTTATTAAACAGACTGAAACTAAACGTTTTTTGAATATAAATATGAATTGAAACAGACAGGATA